>JBCJKH010006741.1:0-37258 GCA_039877255.1 Loriculus beryllinus | reverse complement strand
TAAGTAGTTTGAATGAAACAAAATTTCAGCATCTTCGGAAAATACTTTTTTGTTGTTTGGCATGTTTGTTTGTTTAAATATCATCAGTAAACAATTCAAAAGGGTCCTTTCCAACCCTAACTATTTCATGATGCTATGAAAAGCAGCAAACATATTAGACAGAGCATAACCAGGGACTACATATGTAAAGCTAGGATTGTATCTCCCCGTGTATGTATGTTTATATATACTTAAGCAAATGCTATCTAGTTTTCTGTAACACAGCCTCTCAGTGTCATGAAGTCCTTACATGATTCCTCACTCCCATCTCTCAGTTTTATTTCTCTGAGTAACTTAACAGCATCAGCAGCTTTTTTCACCTTAATATCCACCTCACTCTCCAGATTGTTTTGAAGTTGTGGGACAGCTGACTTGAGCACAGATCCCTGTGGGCCTTCACTAGCAACCTCCTTCCAATGTGAATACACAGATCATGTCCTCAAGTCAGTACAGGTATCATTTATAAATGGTAGGATTCACTTCACTAATTGTTTTTTATGTTGAAATTTTGCATTGAGACCAAAGACAATGTATGGAGTTTTCAATACTCTATTAAGGAAACAGTCACCTCCACAGGGGGGTCACCCCTTCCTAATACAGATATATACACCTATTAATACAGATAGGACCTCTCTTCATTGACATTGATTGTAGAAGCAATCTAGATGGCTGTATTCCATTCATCCATATTTATGGGAAGCAAATTAAGATCTCTCCATTACTAAGGGTAAATCTTAGTATTTATCACCACCACATTTTTTTGTTGACTGTCATCTTTTTAAATATTAAAGAAAAAGTACTGTGAGAACAAATCTGCACTATAAGTGCACCATGTGTTCAAAACTCTCGTTTATTTGCCAGATGACAAAAACCTCTGCAAAGTTTAATTCATGCGAAGTAAATAAAAATACAAACCTGCTTCAAAAGTGGAGACAATTACTGGAGAACTAGCTTTTCCTTCAAGGAGTGCAGCATTAATATCCCCTGTAAAGGCTATAATTACTACAGAATACCTTGTAAATGCTTTTAAATCAGAAATTTCTAAGACTTTACTCTCATCATTTGTCTTCAGAAATTGAGCTTTATAATTGTTATTATCTACCTGTAAAATAATAATAAAAAAATATTTCAGGACTTGAAGCAGTCAAAAGCAGGATATTACTATTTGAACACTTCATTTAACTTTTATTTTTCAATTTTTCTAACCATTTGCATAGAAGGATTCACAAATACACTCTAGACTAAAAACTTGTACAGGGGAGTACACTCCCATTTCACCCATGTGTTCCCTGTCTAGAACTTCATGTAGTTAGGATTAAGTAAAAGGGCTGCCTGCTTGGTACTGTCTTCCACCAAACGAACCACTTAGTAGATACTGGGTGAGAGGAGCTCTAGTGACAATCTAACTGGGTAAAGATCCAGTGAATGAATAGCTTTATAGCAGGAAACAGTTTGGAATATAAATTAACAAAAAGAAAATTAAGCAGCAATACATAAAGTTGATATGATTGCAGAAAATGCAATTCCTCCTTGGATTTATTAATAGAAGCAGTACCTATTAGACAGTGGGGAGGGACTAATTCTCTCACTAGAAAGGCTAAAAGGCAAAATAATTTGGGTTCAATCTAGAAAAGACAGAATGGTGGAAGACATAGTAATGATTTCAAAATATAAAAAAGGACGTTACCAAATTGAAGCTAATCCATTGTTTCTAGTGTTCATGAAAACACAAATAGAAATTATATTACAACAACAATAAAAAAAAAATTAGAATTAAAAATTACAGAACCTTCAATGATATACCTAAATATGCAACTAAAACTATGACTATTTAGTTGAAAGCTAGAACAAGCTATTGAGGATTGTTGAGCAATTTCAGCACTGGAAATTTTTAAGAACAGCATAATGAATCATCTGTGAGGAAGACTTCAGGTACATATTTTTCTGTGTCAAGGAAGGGTATGGACTGGATTATGTCCTGGGATCCCTATCATCCCTACATCTCAAATAATCTCTAGTTCTGTGAAAAAAATTGCTGTGCTGGGCTTTGCATCCAATTAATCACTTCTAATGTTAGTTTAAAAAAGGATAAAAAGGAAAAAGTGGAAGCTTTTCTAGTATTTGATTAGCTATCACTTACAAAATTATTTTTATGTCTATTCCCAGTACTTCAGTTAATAATGTTTTCATTATTGTTTCTTCAATGTGTAATTTGAAAGAGAGGGTTAGGTAGCTGTACAGTAGTTTTCCCACTGGATTAAATCTGTATTAAATGCAGCTGCTAAAACATTAGAATAGTTCAGGCATACCTTTTATTTGACAGATATGCACATATCCCTGTGAGATTTAACCTGAACTAAACTTTCTGATGGATTAAACAGACATTCATTTCCTGGGATGGCTATCAAGAACTGAAACACTTTTTCCTATCTGACTGTGAAAAATCTGGCATATAAATACTTATACAAGAGCTAAAACACAATCATAGCACTACATCATTAAATGCATTTCTGTTCTTCCTGAAGTTTAATGATTTATCTTCCTTACTCATTTTCAGTAATATTTTGTTCAGGACTACATCTAATTATAGTAGGCAGCAAGACAAACTAAAACATGACTTGGAGGAACAATAATGAGAGAGTACTCTTTAGTTTTTCTGATCTATAAAACTGCAAGGAACATCCTAGCAATTAAAACAGAACCCTCCAACATTCACTAATAAATACTAATTATTACCTTTTAGGAATAAAGACATCACCCAGAGTAGAAATCTGAAACTATTCTGTTCTATGAGCCAATTTTTATAAATCCTTAGACACTCAGTTGAGAATTAGAAAGACTAAAGGTGTACATACAAAAAATTTGTGGAGTTTGGAGCCTTTATAAAAAAATGTCCACTGGGACAATAAAATGTATACTCAAATTTTCACTGAAAAAAATAGTGACAGCTTTATTAGCCTTTAAGAAGAAATAGATTTGTCTACTGAGATTATCTAAAGAACTGACACGGGTAGTTACTGATTATTAGACAAACAACATCTGATTTTATGGAATCCCTAAACATAAAGGTAGATATCTGAAATATATTTGAAACAAATAAATTAACAACTTCATAAAACCAAAACCAAAGCCCCCCAAATTGAGCATTTGAAACAGGTTGTTTATGTTCCTTCCAAATGCTGGCAGGCTTTCACATGGAACATTCCATAGTTCATCTTACATCAGGAATTTTACTACAACTTATATTGATAAGGTATTTATAACATTTTCATAGCATAGAATCAGGTAACACCCTGTTTATAATCTAGGAATTACCAGTCATAGGAAAAAATTATTAAATGTTACACAAATTACTCTGTAGATTTACTGTGGAGCTTAAAACTATTTGATATCTTTTTACTGGTCTCTAGCAATTTTGATTGCACAAAAATCTCAGTGTTAATATTTTAGCAAATCTGTCATTCTTATACCTAATTTAGAAATATACACATAATAGTCTTACTCTCTTCTCAGATAACTGAAAGAATTTTCTGTTTAAAGCCCTTACATAGATTAAAGAATTATTTTTTTTTCCTCTTACCTATCAAACAGTCTGAATCAGGACTTCTGAAGCCTCAAACAGCAAGATTTCCTGCATAAAGTCTGGTAAACTGCTTCTCATTTTCACTAATATCCCTGTCTGCATAATTTCTGGAAGTACAGGGAATCTATATCCTATTCAAAACTTCTCATGTGCTCTAACTTAGAAAGTTTCATATCATGCCACCAGGCAGGAAATGAGGTTTATTAACGGTTGTTTTAAAGAGTATTGTAGGGGTAGTAGAGGATGAAAAGAAAAAGGCCACTAGAGCTTTTCTCTTAAGTCAGCCTCTGTTTTTGCTTATAAAGATCAAGGAGGAAGAAGTGTTATTGCTGTGCTACCAAATTACAGCTAATCTCATGGACAGAGCACTAAGTGGAAAGTGGGAAATCTAGCTTGACTTGACTCTGATGCAGTTTAATTTTGTACAAGTCATTTCCTTTAGCTAGTCTTTCTACTCTGGTTTGTAAAATCATGACAATGAACTTTTCCTTCCTTTGAAGAATAAGAAAAAAATTGTTATTTTTACTGGTAAACAGCATCATTATTGTTAGAAAGAGGTACACCTCTGCAAAGCTCTGCTATTGTTTTTCTGTATACATTTATAGCTACACCTGGTTTTAATCCAAGACCTCTTATTAGCACAATTTTTTAATACCAACAAATCTATCTCCCATTAAGGAATTTATAAATGTACAATTAATTCTTATGTGGAGTTTATGTGGAAACAGACACAGTATATTGTTTTTCAATCCAGTTGATGTCTGTCCTGTAATTCCTATAAGAATATCTGCTGTGGTGTTTATATCACCAATCATCTGTATAACTACCAACAATAAAACAGAGTTGCCTTACTGAGGTAATGTCTATGAGGTAGCATGTTGGTCCAGTAATGATGACAGGTTCATTCCAGGTGATATTAATACTGTGCGGAGACGTGGCAAAAACAGACACATTTTCTGGAGGACTGTCTGGAGCTGTAGAAAAAAATACATATGTGAATCATGGCCAAAAAAGTCTCAACAAATAACCCAGTAATTTTAGCTGCCAGTAGAGAATATTTTTCAGTTTGAAAGTAAATTTTTTGAAGCTTTTAACCTTATACACTGCTTAAATTATTATAAAACTTTTTCTTTCTCATATACAAAGCATACAGTGTTATTTAGAAACACATCTTTCATTGCAGTTACTACAACTTTTCTAGACCACAAACAGCCTACAACTTCATCTTAAATTGAAATTACAGGGGTTTTTTAATTACAAATTATTTATATGTATTTTACATGACACAAGCAAAATATATACAATCATTTAGACAAATAGGCAAGCATAATGCATTTATGTCAAACAAATCATTTAAACAATAAATTGTGCAAACACAAGGTTGTCTGCATGCTAGAAAAAAATTCCCAGCAATGTTGGAAAATAATAATACAAATAATTTTACACAGAAAAATATATATATTTTCTAGATTTCATTTCAATTTGTACTTAACATGTTGAAAAACTCCAGAAAACACACACACAAAAGTGATAGGTATTGTAAGTAGGCAAGAATGTTCACATTAAAAAATGGGATTTTCCTAAGATTTCCTTTTGTCAAGGTGATGTGTGAATTAACCTAGTTATTTCTTATTCATTAATAAGAAATTAATGAAATCATAACAGCACAGCAGTTCCCAGTAAGTGGTACTACTTTTTAATAGTGATCATGGTGAATTTCAGGAAAACTAAAATTTGAGATAGAAGTGACAATAGATGTGTAACTAATATCAGAACTTGGATCCATGGTGACTTTTTTGGGGATGTACTAAAAAAAAAAAAAAGACAAGTGTGATACATATCAGTGAACAGCCTGTTGTAAAAGCAACAACAGATTTGTACATTTTTCCAGAATTTGGCTTCGTGGTGCCTTTGTCTGCCAGGAAAAAATGCAACTATGATTAACACATACCAGTGAACAGTCTGCTATAAACCATAAAATAATACCTATGTGAATCAGAAGATGCAGTCTCTTTTCTGAAACATGATTAATGCATGAATATGCATTTTTTTCACAATTAGTCATTAGGTAAGAGGGCCTAATGGGAAAAATTGGAGTGTATATTTAGCTACCATGGAAGGATGTATGTAACTATTGAAATTATGTGTGAAAGATTAATGAGGATAAATCACAAATTTTGCACTATGAAAGTCAAAATTTTGTACTGTAGTGTCAGAACAAAACAGGAAGACTTGAGAGTTGATAAGGTCATATGAAGAGTTTAGGGTGTTGGATAAAGGAGGTAGATTGCTGTGCTGGGATTAGCAGGAATATACTAGACTTTGTAGGCAGGATCAAATTCAACCATTGGAAGCAGTCCCCCAAAATACTGAATAACGTGAACAACTGAATGAAGAGTGTAACTGAATGAACTATGAAAGCATGAGGGGTGATGAAAGCAGAGAAGGCTAGCTGCTGACTGGGGAGCTAGAACAGATAAAATATAAGGGCAGGTATGTTTCCTAAAAACTAGAATTAGCACAAGTTAAGCTTAATTTGCAGTTAATGCATGTCAGACTTGTTGCTTAAATAGTGTAAATGATGCTTTCAATAACTATGGCAGGCTATTACCTTTGTCATCCAGTGAAATTTCTCAAACACAGTATAAAGTTACATATAGCTTAGTTTCCAAACCCACCAAGTTTTCAAGTACAATTTTTCCTTACTTTTTTATAGCATTAATAGAGCGTTTAATTTCTCCATTTATTTTTTTTTTCCAGAAGTCACTTTAGGTCTATGCATTAGACAACAGTGGTGTGAAGTAATTTTAAAGCATAACCAACCTCAAATTATTTGTATGGATAAATTCCATATGCAGTTTGCATTTGATACATTTTTAAATCTTTGCAAGAAAATTTTGAGTCTGCTGCATTTAATATTCTTATCTAAAATACATCCAAGCATCAAAGCCTGCTTTATTCTCATCATGAAAAGTACAAAATCAGTCAACAACTGGATGACACTGAAATTTAGGAATATTTTCTGAAATAACAAGTATAATTACAAAGAAAGAAAACTAGAAAGAGAAATGTGTCTAATGGGTTTCATGTCTTACAAAAAACATCTTTTGAAAAACTGTGCTTCTGTGGGTAACTAACTGCCATGTTCTGATTTAGGTTTGTTTGTGAAATGAATCTAGTCAATATGAGGCTACGATATTACTATACCCTTTCTCTTATAAATCACAGCAATTTACTCAGTAGAAATGACCTAGTCTTATTCTCTCATTCCCCCATAATCCAATCACTTCCTCTCATAAGCACTTTTCTCCTGGTTTTCACAATAATGCATTTTCTGTAACTAATAACCATCATTTCCTGATTATCATGCTTCTATCCTTGCACAGGAATGTGGGTCTTATGGAGGTCAGGGTCATCTTTCCCATCCATCTGTGTCCTGATGCTAAGGCAGCAGTTAAGTGTGTTAGCTTTAAGTCTGGATAGCCCATCATTTAGCATAATCCTCAAAAATAAGACTGAATAGTCTTCTATCAGAAATCTATGCTTGCCAGTTTGGTTAAGGCCAGATTTTTTTCTTTTCTCCAATAAATAGTAAGTGTGAGGTTCATTTATTTTATTTTATAATCATCTAGGTTATTTTTACCTACCTTTAAACATTTAATGTTATGCTAGGCCATATTTACTTTCTGAGAAAACAAAAAGAACAAAGAACAAGTTTTCTCAGGCAAAACCTGCCAGAAGAAAGGGCATGCAACAAGAGATGAAATCTCATTACTTTTCACCCATTTCTTTAAGTCTACCAAGCAACCAGGTATCAGCAGGGATTGGGAAAGAAGGTGCTGAAAAGAGAAGCATAACCCTTTGCCCCATGCATCTATGCCCTAGCCTTCATGGGACATTCAAACATCTGGGATTTTCCTTTGTATCTCAGTATATCCTGGCATTAGGAGATTTGGCAGTTTACCAGAAAGCACTACATTGTGTAACTATGAGATCCAAAAGGAGGTCAGTGATCTCAATGCAATTCATTTTCCACCTAACACATACTCACCAAAATGATTTTTCCCTTAGAAAGGACGTTTGGCCAATCTCATTCTCCTTATAAATGTAAAACTCAGGGTAAGTGCAGGTGTGAGGGAACAAAGTTTCCCTAAATATAGAAAACACTTCTTGCCTTTCCCCTTACTGTGACACAACACTGTGATCTTCTGTACTGGTAACTATATATATCTAGGTTATGTTGAAAATATTTCATCTTGCGGAGTAGATTTGGCTCTTGTGTAATCCATCAAACTACTTTATGAGACAGTAGGACAATTCCTGTGAGGATAAACTGCAAGACAGAAAGCTGACTAGTTTTTCTTTGTGATGTGAGAACTGAATGATAGTGAACAATCTATAATATTTTCCATGGACTAACACTATAAGCACCTTCAGTACAGAGCACTTCAGTAGCTTTAAATTTACCTTCATAATGAGCAACTGAAATAAACAGCTAAAATCCTCACCTTTGTCACTGGATATTCAGAATTATTAGGTATTTCTCCTTCAGCACAACACTCAAACCCTCAGCACTTATATAGAATATTTAGGGTTTCTTTTATGTAATTTTTGCTGTTGTTGAAGTTTCATATTCTGGGAGAAAAGTCAGAGTTTTCAGCTTAAATGTTGTAATTTCCTGAATATAACAACTGTAACATTTTCTTTAGGCTTGACAGAAACACAAATTTCTGAGAATGCAATTATTTCTGAAGAAAAGGTATTTGCCCATTATTTCACAACCAAGGTAACTTTCCCTTTGGCAGAAGCAATGTCTTGCAGAGACAATTCCTGAAAATCAGCAGCAGTGCCTCACTTTTGCCCTCAAATCTGCAAACACAACTCACATTGATTTTATGGGCTAAATACTCAGGGTATTTTACATAGCAGCTAAGCACCCTTAAGCCCTAACAGACCATGTGTATTGGCTGTGCACCAGCAGGCTAATCCAGAGGATGCTTGGCCCTGTCCATGAGGGAAAGGAGAGGGGGATTGACACCTGTTCTCTTGATACACTCTGCAAGGCTGCCCAGAGTGCTGGATCTGTGCATCCTGAATTTCTCTTCTGTGCTACAGGCAGCAACCTTTGGGAAAAATAAGAGGGGAACTCAGGTTTTATACTTGGTTTAACAATATCTCTATAGACGAGTCTTTCCGAAAGTATGAAGTCAGGTAGCTAGAGGCCTGAACTTGCTAAAGCTCATCTGCTGCTCAGGGAGGCTCCAGCTCTGCTGAAGCACACCAGAGCTGCCAGCTGGCTACCCAGCTGTGACACGTCACCTTCCCCTTTTTTGCCTCCTCAGCTGATTGCCATCACTCCAGCAGAAAGACCTGCACTCCAACACAACATCTGGAATAGTGTCCATGCTTCCTTGACTCCACAGTGGGGTGTTTTATAGGCAGCTCATCTCCTGATGTGTCACTTACTTAGTTCACAGGAAATTTGTTGCTGCCCACTTCTCTTATCACAGACACTGGCCAACAAGCCCAGACACTTGGGCTGGCGGAACTTTGTTAACTTCTACCCCACCACCGTTTGTTAAACCAGCTAACAGAGCACACAGAGGATGTACGGCTGAGAATGACACTCTACTGGCATGGAAAGGGCTTGGGTAGCCTAATGAGATTTTTATGCTTTTAACTACCTCAGTAGGACTGATAGGAAACTAGTTCTTTTGTAAAGGCAAATTATTACTGTCCAGAGAGGAAATCATAAAGGGGATCCTAACTTTATGTGCTTATGTGTTTCAATTATCTGCCTCTCTGTCCATTTTAAATCCCTAAATTTCCTAAACTAAGGAATTCTTTTAAGAGAAGTATTTGAACTTACCAGCAGCTGAGATTTATTCATCTAATAGTAAGAAATCTCCCCAGAGTTGCTGGCTCAAGAATTATACAACTTCTATTAGCTATTCTCTGCTCCATCTGGGGTTATATGTTTTTTTGACCTTTTTTTTTTTTTGCCACTTTCATTTAAAATACTGCATTAATGTACAGACATAGTATTTCCATAAGAACCACTGGACAAAGAAATTAAATGCATATGAGAATGACTTTGCAGCCGGTTCCAGTACTTTTCAATCCCACTCTGCTTCTGTGCTTTACATGAAAAATGGGCTGTTGCGATGTCCACTCTCACAGTGTGTGTCCAAATCTATTTGCCCTTTGGGGCTTAGAATTTCTATACTGCAATTTCTCATCTGCAAATTAAGACAACAATATTTCCTTACCTAGCAGGAAAACGGTGAGGTATTTAAGAATAGATGAGTATATTGCTGTACAGAGATAAGCATTATATAAAAGCCCCCTGAATTCATATTACACGATTGTAAAAACATGAGTGGAACTAAATAAGTATATGACCACTGAGCAGTCTTTGGTATACAGCTATTTAGGCCTTGGTACCTTTATTGTGATCTAGAAGGGGAAATGAATGAAGGAGCTGGGGTTTAGTCAGGCCACTCATGGTGGTTCTCAGTTGTTTTACAAGGTCCAGAGGCTGGATCTCAGATGTGCTCTGATCTAGGCAGGCTGCAGACTAGGAGGGAAGGTCATATGTCCCCATGACAACTGCCTAAATAATTTATGTCACACATTCACTTCTCTCAAATATCTAGTGATGCCTTACCTGTGAAACTAACTCTTCTCTTGGAAACCAAAATCCTTAGCTGAGACATAACAGTTCTAATATGTATTATGGCAGTCCTCTAGGTGTTATGTGGCTTCTCTGACTTGTAGTCTCGTTAGGTGGACACAGTACTGGAAAGAAATCTTAACTCGTCTGCAACTATTGCTTAAATTATATTGCCAGGAGCATACAACAGAATTTCAGGAAAGCATTATGATGTTAGTGAACAGATTTTTAGTCAAGGAATTAGATAAAGGACTACTTTCATTGACACACCCCACATATGAAGATGTACTGAAAATGGTATATCAACCCAAAATTCACACTTACCAATTCAAGACATGAAGTAGTGCTGAGGAACAAAACTGCTGTTAGGTAAGCAATATATATAGTAGAGCATAAAAAAGGCATTAAAATCTGAAGCAGTGCCAATGATCTAGACTTACCGCATGATTTATATCATGATATTTCGTACATAAAGAGTTGCAATAAATCCTTAATAACTTCACCAGTATTGTAAGTCTATGAAGAAATAACTTCTACCTTCTCTTCTTGTTTAGTTGACATCACATTGTTACAGAATTATTACACATGGTAGACATCCTTACTTACAGCCAGGAAGTGTTTGGGTAGAAATCCAAGGTGAAGAACTGCCATAACCAACATTTGTACTGGCAGCAACCGCAAATCTGTACCATCTGTATTTTTTCAGTCCATACACTGTATCTTCTATCTGGTCATCCACTACGTTTTCATATAAATATTGATGCATTTCATATTCAATACATTCGTTGGTTTCCCAGTCACTGCAGTGGGTGGACTGTAGCTGTGTGGTAATCTTGTAGTTTTGAAAGTGTCCAAGGATAGATTTTGGTGATCTCCAATTCAAGGTCACACTTGTTGACTGCACATTGGAAAAGACAATATCCCTGGGAGCACTAGGAACTAGAAATTAAAACATCTGTAAGATCTCTTAATTTGAATGAAAAGCAATTGCAACTATAACCCTTTTATCCAGTGTTGAAAAAAATATTCTAATAAGCATGTCTAAAGATGAAGATTCAATTTCATATGCTTAATAAGGACTAATTCCATTGGTGTAAATCACACTGTACGCATACAGGTAGTGTACGTTTACTATAGCTTTTGAAATAAAGAAAAATACTTTCAGTTGTGGCATGCAAGGACAGCTTTGAGAGGTGTGACATTTCTGATGCTACATTTGGAGCAATGTCCCAACTGAGGGAGGGCATATCAAGCAAGGTTATTTCTGGACTACCCATAGCATCTTTTACTGCTGTTGCTAACTGAGATTCCTCACCTCTCACTTAGAAATACTCATTTGTCTCCCTCTCTCCTAGCAACATGTGAAATTCACAAGCAACACCTCGAGGTTTTTTAAGTAAGTGTCCTGTTTCACTTTCTGTATGGAAAGTATCAATACATGCAATATATTTTATCTATTTTGATATAAGTGCTTTACATGCTATTCAGCAAATAAGAAATTAAAACACCAACAGGAAGAACAAAATCGTATGTCAACACAAAAAGAAAAAAGAAACTTCTCATAAACTTTGCTTCCATGTATTTATGTATATAGGTATATATGGGTATACACGTATATGTGGGTATACACAGGTTATATTCACATGCAAGGAGACAGAAGTAGTGCATGTATGCAAACACATACACATACACACATGCACACCCATTTGTCCATATCTATATTAAGCCAACAGTGTACTTCCAGCTCTCACAGACTGGATGCAACATATGGTTTTGTGCTATATCACATAGTCACACAGTAAGCTAATATCTCTAAGACTCTGTAAGATAATACTAATACTGTCTGTGGCAAAAATTGTGCAGAGAAATCAGCTCAGAAATCATTTTGTGCACTTAGCTTTAAAGAGTGCTTTAGAGTCTTTGGGGGAAGAAGTATCACTGGTAAAAGAAAAACACATGATACATCCTCAAACTGAAACTAAAGAAGCCCCAAGGCTTAGGGAAGAATAAAAGGATCCCACACCAATGTTCCTGGGAGAAAGAGAAACCCCTCTTTTTTTTTTTTTTTTTTTTTTTTTTTTAATCTATCCTTTTGGGAATATTTGATCTCTGCTTTCATCTGCAACAATATATTTCTAAAAATCACCATAATGTAACAGGCTGAAGCTTTTTCACTAAATAGAAATATTTAATGAGAAATGTGAATTCTGAGTTAAAGTAAACTGTGATGATGGAAAGGTTGAGAAATACAGATTTCTTCAAATGAGTCCAAAGCAGGTGGAGCCTGCAGGAGATGAGCCAGGCTCAGGAACCATGGGCACTTCTCTTGTCCTTCCACCCAGCTTTTACACACATGTACACAACACTGCAGCTTGCAATAGCCCTATATGCTCCCGCCCTGCTACACATTAACCAGAGACAAGAGTGAGCTGCCTAAGAAAAAACTCTTTGCTAGAAACAGCATTCATCATCATCATACTCCTTGATATGAAAATTAAAGTTGCTTTGCTCTATTATTAGCATGAAGAGAAGTACAGGAAGTAGCAAATAAAAACAAAGCAGGCAGTAACATTATTGCTTGACCAGTTTTGGAGATGTAATGCTGTTTGTCCCCTTCCAAAAGAAAAAAAAAAAACCCACACTGCAATATTTTCATAATAGCTCTACAAACTGGTTTGGCTACTTGTGTAAATTACAAGAAAGGACTTATTTATACCATTAATTAGTTGAAAGTAAAGGCAGAGAAGTGTTCAACGGTTACTATAAAGACAATCTGTATTTTCCTTAAAAAATCATCTATTGCAATATAAGTTATTAATACCTGTCAAGATACTGAAAAGAATATGAATGCTACACACTCAATTAGGATAACGGTAAAATGTGGGATAGAATTTATAAAACTGCTGTAGTGAAATGAAAGTTACCACCCCGTCTCACTCAGAACTTGAATTAAAGTATTTTTAAGACCCATTACTACATATTACAAGAATTAAAAAATAAAATGTCAGCAATTCCAAAGACATCAGAACAGATGAGATCAGATCAGATCAGAACAGTTCTCCTCCTTCTTACTCAGATGGGATTACTCCGTTTTTGATAAAGAATATGATCTCACCTTCCCAGGTACACAACTCCAGGAAATCTTGCTGCTATAGGAACAGCCAGACATGGCAGGTTTGGAATAAAAGTGTGAAAGTATGTGGCACGGAGATAGAAACAACTGGCTCTAATGCCTCTTAGTCTGCCATTGCTAACTTCTTTCTGCTGAAAACTGATCATCGGACTGTACTCCAATTTACATGAAAGACTGGATCAAATACTGAAACAGGGTCTTGCAATAAAGTGGATAGTAACTGGCTGCTTGGTGGTTGCCAAAAGAATGCTGGAAACACGTACCTTCACTTCACAAATGTGCAACTGATAGAGCCATGGTTGGCACAACTGCAGTCTCTGCACTTAAAACAAGGCAGGTCAAAGAGGCTAGTCACAGGCAGAAAGAGTAATGCCCATTTCTAGGTAGTATGGTGGGCTTTCATTCTCAAGGAGAATACACGTTTTGCACAGTTTCAATATGGATGATGACATTAAAAAGAACTGGGAGCTAGCAATGTTGCAGTAAAGATGAAAAAGATGTTTGGCAGTTTCACAGAACTAGAATTTTTATCAGGAAAAGTAACAGTGGCTCTGATCTGTACGCTCTCACACAGACCTAGAAAAGTCTAATAAAGCCAGCCTCCATGAGCTCTCCTTGTATTTGGTGGAAAGACAAATTCCCAGAGAGCAGGGGAAAGAATGGAAGGCAGAAAAATTATTTTTCCTTTTCCATCCTTTTTCCCACTGGTTGCAGAAGGAGCCCATATGCATTACCCTCAACAAGGCTGAAGATAGCATTAGTGTTTATCCTGACAACACTACAAGAAATCCATCATTGTGGAAGATCAGCTTGCAGGTATCATGATTTTGGACAGATGTGACAAATACTTCTTTCATGAAAAAGCTTTTATTCCTATTTTATGTTACCATTTTTTTCAGTTTACTACGGACCACATAAAAAAAGTATTTCTAACCTATGAAAGAAAGGGTTGGTCAGGAGAAGACACAGGAAAATTTTCTCTGAGAATGCCTACACAGACCTTTAAAATGTAATCAGAACCCTAAATGTTGGTCAGTTTAAAATCTAGGCAATTTTGTCCCATTGCTTCCATAAACAAACCAAATCTAAGTGTAATCTTTTATTAGATCATATGAAAAGATGTGATCTGAGTCTGGAGCAAATCAGAAGTTTCGTCCGAGGGTCACAGTGAGTAGCAGTGACACCCAGTGGCATAGTGTCTCTTGCACTTGATGACTGTGTTCAATGCGACAATTTCAAGACTACTACACTATCAGGTTACAGATACAAAGAGGATTACAATTACTCTAGCATGAAGAATCAGATTTCCATTCCTCAAGAATGACTAAAATTTCCCCAACTTTTTCTGTCCACAGATGGTACTGATTTGAACAAATCATTCCATGCTTCCTAGAGTAATCATGCAACTTGTTTAAATTTTCTGAACATGACTCAACTATGATGAAGTGATCACTGTTCACACTAAAAACAATTAAAGCAAAAAATTGCATCTTTGTCAATTATTCCTTCAGATTAAATTGAAACTGTAACAAAGATTTATGTATCTGCTCTTAGACACTGCTGCTTTGATATGTGCCTAACAGGGACTAGATCATTATTCCTGGTTTCTAGAAAGGTGCATTTAAAGAAAAAGTATGAAAAAGGCTGTTTTCATGGTGTTGTAGAACACAAATTGTGCTCTGATTAGCTAGCTAGCATACTAGTACCAATTCTATATTTAAATTTCCCAAGAATAATGGGTAGGATCCCTTAAAGTCTCATCATCACATATCTCACAGTCTTACCTATTGAATTATATTGCATTTGCTATAATCCAGCTAGGTCTAAGAGTAGGGAGTTTTTCAAAGTTTG
This sequence comes from Loriculus beryllinus, assembly GCA_039877255.1. NCBI lineage: Eukaryota > Metazoa > Chordata > Aves > Psittaciformes > Psittacidae > Loriculus > Loriculus beryllinus. The sequence continues at coordinate 21,979 of JBCJKH010006741.1, read as the reverse complement.
AAATATTTGTTGCAATGCATTCTATCATTTTCCACTTAACAGCTTTTAATTCAGCTTCTGAAAGCCAGCCAGCGTGCTGGCGGAGAAGCTGGCCGTGAAATGCGGGTGAATTCAGTTTCTGGACTACAGGAGGAATGAGGTATTTTCAGGTTCATCCACCATTGTTCACATGATGGCCAACTTCCAACAGAAAATGCCTGAAGCCAGATCCACATGGGATTTTAAGCTCCTAAAACCTATTTATGTGCCTTAACTCCCACTGAAGTTGACAGGAAGCTAAGCACCTAAATAGAAGTTACTTTCACAGATCTTGGCCTGGTTCCCTATGCTCATCTGGCTGCAATGCTAATCAGCCTTTCCAAAGCTGCTGGATGGCTCTGAGATTAAGTTTTCATTTGAGAACCTAAATGAAGGTAAATTCCTCTTAGAAAAGGCACCAGGACTGTGAAAAGACTCGGATAAGTTGAACTGGGCCGGTGGAACTGGTGAGAACCAACAGAAATATTGGGTAGAAAGAGTCTTCTTCTCAGTACAAAGATAACCTAAGGGCAGGAAAGGACAAACACACACACAGAAACTACTGAGAAAAAAGTTATGGCTTTCTGTAAAGACTTCCGTGGAAAGCAATGACTACAGCTGTGCAGGCTGGGAACAGAAGACGGTAACATGATAGGGCATAGTTCCTAACAAAGTTAATAAAAAAAGTCTGCCTACAGAACAGCTGCTTGTAGCTGGAGTTTGGATTAAAAGAACAGCAGCAGCCTAGAAGTCTGTTGGGTGGTATTAAGAGCATCAATAGGAGGAAAGTGAAGAACAAAGTAGAACAGATAGCAGTGGGCACACAACCAAGAGAATTTATAAAATGGAGGTAGCTGCAAAGAAATGTAATATTCTGCTTTGATTATTAATTTTTGAAAGCTTAGTTACCCAAAGGAGTTCCCTGGTTAAGATGATAACCCTGATCAACTAAATACTACTTTAGTATAGACTGCTAGCTTCAGGGGTCATGATATAAATTCCTGATCAGTATGAATAAGGACATCACAAATAGGTCCCAAATGATTTTACTAACATAAAACCACAAAAACCTGCAGGCTGTTTTTCCCGTGACTTGGGACTGATACTACCAGACATGCTTTAAAGGAAATTGCACAGTTGAGAACATGTCTTAAAAAAGCCTCTCTGGACTGTATTTCTTAGTCCTTGGCCCATAAGAAAACAGTCTCTCACTGTGGGATCTAAGCATTGACAAATCAAATCCCACAAATCTAGGGAGAAATGCACACCTTTAAGCTAAGCTTAGAAAAGCAGTGAAAAGCTGTGAGTACTCGTGTTTTAAATTATGTAAGCATACTCAGCTTTCCAACAAACTGGACCACTGTCTATTTTTCAGTAAACAACATATTCGATCTGTAAATGCTTTCAATGTCAGCTTTGTATGTATATGTCACTATCATTTCTTATACATTAATTCAGAGTTGACTTAGTCATTACCAAAAAAATTTCTTTTATCTTACACTATATGATTCTTCTATTTTTATCCATCTGCTTATAAAAATAACATCAATACAATTTCATTGGCAGCAACCAAGTGATATTTGCATTGGTCTAGTGAAGATTTGCCATCAACATCAAAGCCATTAATTTACATTTGGACATAACAACTAATCCAAAAATCTACAAAAAAACCCTTTTCATTACATAAAGAAAATTGAAGTTTGGGAAATAAAAGTCAGTTTCAGTCATCTTGGATAGAAGTGTTTCAAAGATTCTTAGTGATGATTCACTCCATAGTGCTTTGGATGCTTTTACTTTAATGCAGTTCGGAAACATGAACTTTCAGCACTGACTGAACATATGTGGAACGCTTCTCTTATCTGTAGTAGTGACAGGGGACACTGAAGCTCTTCCATTTTCAGTGTTGTGGCTCTGCAGTAGGTTAATCATTCTGGATAATCAGGCCAACACACTGCACTGCTCACTGCGTTGCATACCATGCTGGGGCCCTGATTGTACCTTTTAGGGTACAAGCTTAAATATTTCTTCCAGTGCATTATGGTCATTTGTAGTTCTCAAGTTAAAGAGGAATTCCATGCAACTCCAACTCAGAGCTGCCATGTCTTAAGAAATGGGTTTATGGTGAAGGAAACAGAGAATTTGATTGGATATGAAGATGGCTTTAAGCTCCTGCTATGTTTTGTTCAGGCTTAGGTGAAACAAAGGTCCATATCTTCCAATGGGCACTTCCACCCTGGAGATACAAATACAGACTCTTTAAAGGCTCTCCTATCCAGAGGCTAAAGACATTTTGTGCAGAAGTAACAACAGATGATGTTAATTTGCTACCTGTACACCAAAACACCTAAGAAACTTTCCTGTTACTAATCCTTTGAGACGCTACTCTTTCATGCACATGACATGCTTCTGTGTATACCTATAAGTTAGTTTTAGCCAGCAAGATTACACACAGATTAAATAAAAAAGAAAAAGCTTTTTTGAACAAATTTCTAGTCCTATTTCTTTTAAATGTAAGTTATGAATAAATCTCTGTTTAGTAGAAAACAAATGGTAAAGACTGTCACCATAGTACAATGGGGGTCTCAACCTGTGCCAAGGCACTGTGTTCACTTACAGCATTAAGTAGGACTAGCGGTAAGGAGGGAAAAATTACTCTGCACATAATAATAATGCAATCAATACAATTAATATTTTCAGAGAAGAATAAAAAAGTCTATCAAGAAAAATCCAAACTAAAAAGACTGAAAGAAGCAGCAGTTTTCTTTTGATTATTCATGCTTTGAACTCCCCTATTGTTTTATTTTTACTCTTAACTGAGTTACTATTACACTTGTCCCACACTTGTGAATTAACTGAATCTTCACAGCTTTAGCATGCCTTTTGGAGAGCTTTCCTACCATTTTATGGCTCTTTCTCCCTTCTAAAAACTCATTTTAATATATGCATTTTCTTGAAAATAATCCAAGGATAGCTATTCAGTCATAAAATCCTAACACATTTATGCACATGTACTTGCTATATTATCCTTCATATCCTTTATAATATATTTAATCACAAACTAATACTACTGCTAGATAGTTTTTAGAACATACCGCAGGCTGGCAAAGATGGTTTACCATGACAATGGAGCTAGATTAGACACAAAACTACAAATCTCCTCATAAATTTAATCTTCGTGATTCATGTTTAACTGTACAAGTTTATACCAAAAAAAAAAAAAAAAAAAAGGCAAATAATCTTGCTAAGAATGTAAAGGTCAAACACTATGCAGTGAGACACTGAGCCAAATTCGATTTCACTTTATGTCAGAAATAAATGCATTGTCAGTGACTCAGTGCTGGCTACATGTGCTGTGACTAATCTTAGACTACCATAAATAAGAAGTTGACAACAGCTATAAAACTGTTTCCATTCCCATCCATGAATCTCCAATTCCTAGTACCCAGTCACTACAAAACAATTCATGCAAACACACGGTGAAGGAAATGTCCTCCTAATAACTAGTTTGTTATAAATATGACTAAGCAACAACATGTAAACCAATGCTAAAACAGCAAGAAAGGGTCTGCACAGTGTTACATGGCAAACAAACCCCCCCCCCAAAAAAAAAAACCCAACCTGTATTGTAGTATTAATCCTATAAATCCTTCACTTCGCAATACTCCCTGTGATAAGACTCATAAGCCACATGTTGCTACAAAATAAAGTACATTCTTTTTTCTCCTGCTAGTACGACTCTATGTTACATATACCACAACAGGCTAGCAGTCCTCCTCTGAAGTTCAGGCTTAATACCACATCCACAGCTCCTCCAGACTCTCTTTGAGCACTAACTAATAGACAACTCTGAATTTCTCAGAAATCACAATAATTAACTTTCCCAGGTTCCAGGCTTCTTTTATATTACTAGAAGCCTTTCTCACATCCTCCAAGAAGTGAGGAAGCCAAGAAGCTTCAAGTTGTCTGTACCAGAGGGTAACATGCCTCTTATAAGACCATGTCCAACACCTGACAAGTCCAGTTTTAATCAGGCATCAGCCCACCTGTCTGCATACCCATTCCAGTCTTGCTCGAACTCTGAGCCAGGGTTTGCTGTTCAGAAACCCTGATTAAAAAGAAAGAGTAGAGAGTTTCAACTGCAATTGAGAACTGTACTTAGATGATCATATGCATCCACATTCAGCACAGCAGTTAAGCTCACTACAGAATTTCCAGCCAATGCTGTGAGATATGAGCATGCTTATCTCTAAGACTTAACATTTCCTTCAAAAGTGGATTTGAAACCTTGCTGGTGGACAGAAGTTTCTGAGCCAACAAGAGAGAGGATTACTCAGGCAAAAGTCTAAAGCACCAAGGAGCTAGGCAGAAGGCATCAGAAAATGGCAGAATTTGTAGGGGAGCTGTTGCTTTTGGGGAATTTAGAAGGCACATTTTTACAATAAACAGGTATGAATGTGCCACCTTATAGTTCAAATAGGAAATGTGTCCAGGCTTTAGTGGGATGGCCAGTATTATGAGGGTCAGTCATCAAAGTACAACACTGGCTGTTTTCACAATGTTGGCCATATTATACCAGGAAGAACTGCTCTGCTTGTCCTCATTTGGAGCTCAGCCATTTGATCTGGAAACAGAGCAGCAGTAATTCAGCTGGTGATACAGACATGGTCTAGATTCATTTAAACATGCACATTCTCAAGTCTGATTGTAAGAAATGTGGAAATGAAAGCTTGGAGAGATCCTCTTAGGAGAGATCCAAATGCTGAACTTGAAGAGCTGCATGCCACTCAGGAAGAAACCAACAGGAAGTCTAAGAATAAAGGTAAGTCTGACCTCCTCAAAGTTTAGATGTCTGCACAGGGTTCTGCTGCTTCCTTTCACCTGCCATCCAGAACCTAAACCCTCGTGCTGATACAGACTACTATTTGACAGAACTGAGCAAAATGCACTTTTTCAGTTGAAATATATATGAGAATGAGAGCTGCAACTCATCTTGTAAGTTATTCAATAACTTAGTAATTAAAGTATTACAAAAGCTAGGTTTGGTTTCTAAGCAACAGGGGATACAGTTGTGCTTCTCCATTCCACCCCCATGCTTCCTAGTGATCCAGCTGTCCTGAATTAGAGAGCTCCTCAATTCCTTTGCATGAATTGATGCCACTGAAGAGGGGAAAAAAAAAAAAAACCAAACCAAAATACATGTTGTCATCACTCCTGTAACTCAGTAGAAAAGTGAAGTCTTTTTTCTGGGTCCTGCTTGCTGAGCATTATTTTTATTATTATATTAAAAGATCACTGAAGAATTAAAAAAAAAAACAAAAAAAAAAAACAAAAAAAACAACCAATAATCCCAAGAGTAGAAATCATCCCTGACTGAAGAAGAGAACTGAAACAGGAATTTGCTTCCTGGATTGCAAGTGGGGTTTCTCTACACTTTCAGCTTAGAAGCTAGGCACGTAGCTATTTACATGGAAGCAACACTATATTTTGCATATAATTTCATCTCCAGGTTTCAGGTTTCAAATGAAAGCACAGCCAGGATTAGATGAAATGTGGTGTGCATGGAAAGAGAAAGGAAGATGCATTTTGGGTGACAATTTTTTACTCCAAAGCCAAAAAGCCTGCCTACATTCTTCTTTGGATTTAGCTCACAATTTTCTTTCTTGTTGAAAGTTAAAAATTACTATCCATTGACAGTAATTACAAAGTTTGCTTGAAGAAGTCAGACTCAACTGCATGAACTATGAACAGCTTTATTGTCAATCAATGCAGTCATAGTCTTGGGCTCTGGCAGAAACAAAACAAGAAAAATTTTGCTCCCAAGTTTTTGTTCAGATGCACAATATCAAATATGTTAAGGGCACAAGGAGTAAAGCAGAGATTATAAGACAGAAAAATAATAGGTGATCAGAAATTAATAATGTAGCCATTCAATTTTAACACAGAAAAAAGTAGTCTGTGCTTTTTAAAATGGCAATTAACTCCCAGCACCAAGTTTATTATAAAGCAGGAGAAAGTGGAAGCCCTGTTTCTCTCATCCACTATTAGCAAGAAATTTAAACAACAGAAGGATTTAGTTGACTAAATTGAAGCAGGTATTTTAGGCCTGCTTGTTTCATAGTCATTATTTAACTTAAATAGGATTAATTTTAATAATTTGTTACCTTTTTCTGGAAGTGTAGTGGCGTTGCAAATCTGTTCTTCACCACCACCAGCAGATGTTGCAGCTTTTATTTTAAATTGATAGGTAATATTTGAAGGCAGATTTCTAAAAGTATGCAGTGTATCATAAAATGAAAAATTTGTAGCATTTCCTTCAACTGTTATGATGTAATGAGTAATTATACCATTGGATGAAGCAGGAGGGTCCCACTGCACCAGGATCGATTGCCAACTTGTTGCAATACAGTGAAAATTCTGAACAGCATCTGGTACTTAAAAGATACGCACCGAAGATTAACATTCCCACACAATTAAAATGGTAAGCATAGACAATATAGTCAGAGAAGCATACCCGATGTTTATAGCAAGGGTCGAACTTTCCAATAGCAGACAAATTGATAAAAGAAACACACCGAGAGAACAAAAATATGTTTTGGTCCTCATTAGATGGCTCATTTCCAAAATCTGGGCTGGAGGAAAGGAAACGATGCTGCAACTAGCTGAGCATAAAATCTGAAAAAAGCTGTAAAATGACTAGACCACACTCCTGTGGGCAATGTCTTTCCAGCATTTTTTAAGAGAGTACCACAAGTATGGAATGTCAGTGATGAAATGAGACAACTGATGGATGACCATGGCTCTTGGGCAGGACAACCTCCAGCTACAGGGATCCAATTGCCAACCTGAATCAGTTCAGCAATGGTCCAGACATCTCATAGTTGTAAATAAAAAAACATAATTTCTCCCAGAACCCCTGTTTTATCAGGTCTGGAAAGAATATTTCACTGGAAGTGTGGTCTTGAAAAAAATGTGGTCACCTCATTGGATCTTCCGATAGTTCATCTGCTCCCTTTGCTGTCAGTTTAAAGGAACCTGGATGTTCAGACACAGACCTCTAACCCATGCTAGTCCTCTGGCACTGACAGCCTTCATTAATGTACATGAGCCTGGGGATCACTCTGACCTGGCTAAGGAGCTACAGTTTTGCACAAAGGCCTGTTTCACAAAACCACAGAGTTCCCTGGCTCTCTTTAGTGAATGTTGAATATTCAGTTTCATGTAATACAACTTTTCATTTTGAAACAACCTTCAACTTCAAAAGATATATAGAAAGCACAAGACCAAACTGCACATAATTAATCAAGCCTGCTATATCGTGTAGTCCTCCCCAGTTATCAGGAAGAATAAGATCTAACAAGTTAGGACACTTAGTGGCTAGCTTCCCTTCCTAAAATAAATTGTAAAAAATGTAAAAAATTTGTATTTGTTTAATACAATTTCCAGATCATTTGCCAATCTTTTGTCCAGCTGCTTTTGATACTGCTAAAGTTTCAGTTATTTTCACAGGGATATGAATTAACGCTTTGATCTGCAAAGACTGATATCTATCTAATTTTCCTCCCTTTATCTGTGATGCTATTAAAAGATTTATAGTAGCCATATAAGCCTTTCATTTCAGATGAGGACATTTCTAATTCTGTACTTCCGACATCAAACTTCAAACCCAGCCTATCCGGTACAACAGGAATGTGAATCAATGTTACATAGGCAGAAGACGATGAGATAGTGTTATGTTACACTTTCTTTGGAGAGAAGGGGAAGACTGTTGCTCAGCCATACAAGAAAAATACATATAAACAGAAATGCAGCTTAGAAAAAGTCACATCTAACCTGATTCCGTTGTTGTAAATTGGACAGCATTACTGAACTGATTGCCATTTCCAAGCTTGGTAAATGCAGAGACACTGATAAAATAGGGACTAAATGGTTCTAATCCAACAAGGTTTGCCTCATGGTTTGAACCTGAAATGTTCTTAAAGAAGGAAAAATTATTAGTATGCAATTAATCTGCCTAAACATTGTGGGCCTCACCTTGAACCCACTGAAATGAACAGAAGATTTACAGCCACGGTCTTGCTTCTCCTACTCTGAGTAGCTTTCAGTTAAAGTATCCATTGAACTCAATGAAAAAGAATGCAGGGTCAAATTCTTCCTTTCCCTTTTCCTGTCCCTCTTTCATTGTGGCTCACAAGGAAGATATGCCAAAGGATGGTATCATAATTACCATAGTGTTGTTAGAACAGATTAACTCCACATATGCCTTTTTTTTACCAGTACTGAAAACTTGCGTTACCTCCGCATTGCCACATCAACCCCCTCTCAAATTCTACTTCCTTACTACATCTCTGCAGTGGAAGACGTCATGGACCATAATTTCTCATTTCTTTTACTCTACCTTAGCCAGACACAGAGACTAATGAAGAGCTTTGGAAAAAAAACTAAAAAACACAGTTCAGCTCCTGGTAGCTTTTTTTCCCAGAGCAGGCAAGGCATGTCTTGTGCAAATGTTGAGCAAACTGTAATAGAAGCAGGGAAAGAGCTGAATTTCAGCAAAACCTTGTGAATATCTTGTGGGATCCAAATTATCAGAGAATTATGGTGCCTAACGACAATATCTCTATATAAATTGCTCTGCCTGTCTTGCTGCCACAACCTAAATCTAATTTCGTGCCCATGTAAGATCGCATGAAAAAAATGTAAGGCATAGCAGATGCATTTGAGTGCCCCAGCCAGTTTCTGTATTCTAATTGGGTTTGAGTCTGCCTCAGATGGACAGAAGAGAATAATCTTTGGTGGTCTCCAGGAGTGCCCAAAGAATGTGTTTCCAAAGGCAGCTGGCTTTAAAAACCATTTTTTCTATTCTTGTGCTCCCCTCTTCCAAGGACTATGGAAGAAACTGGGATGATGTCAGCATTTAATTCCACAAGTGGGAATAACAGCAGCCTGTATAGGAGGTAGCACAGTAGGCCACAATGATTTCCACAATGCATACACTTAAGAACAACACAAGCATTTCCTTGCATGCTCTGCAAGAACTGTATTGCTGGGGGAGCTGGGAACCATGAAGCTCCTCAGAGTTCCAAAGGTTCCTTACCTGCATGTCTTAAACTCATAACTCACTGCAGCAATGTCTTTTCTCTGTAGCTTTTACAAGTGTCTCTGCTGAACAGAACTCGCTATATGATTCTACGATTCTATAGTTTCCAAGCCTGAGATGCAATCCTGGCCTCAGCCTGCTGCCTTTACAGTCTCTTGATGCCACCCAAGCAAATAGACTTAAGCAAATACAAATGCCTTGGTCAATTTTTGTACATAATTTTATAGCATCTATTTCAGTTTAAAATGTATCCAGTTATCCTTATTCTGCAAAAATAAAAAATGCAAAACTCTAAACGGATTTAGCCATTTTTCAAGATGACAAGGAATGTTTGCCTTTTTTGAATCTTGTAAGTCTGCAGATACTGAATAGTGAAACAGAAATCCACAAAACAAGCAGCTTCTGTCATTAGCTAACATAAAACTTATACTGAAACATGAACTAAAGATTAATAAAGCTCATCATTAATGAAATATTAGAAGCTCAAAGCAAATTAAAATCTAAGCATTCTTCTCTATCTAATTTTAGAAATTGAATTACAGGCATGGTGGGAGGCTGTCTTAATAAATAGGAGTTTAAAAGAGATTCATAATTCTACGATCGTAACAGACATTTAAAATATTTGTCATATATTTTATTCCCAGAGCATGAAAAGAGTATTTTAAAAAATTAAACACTGTTAATGATAAACATACCTGATAAAATAATTTTCCAGTGTTGTTTTGATAAATCTTAAAATTATAGCTCATAATAACACCATTTGCCTGGGGACTTGGATCCCATTTTAGCCACACAGAATCTGCAGTGTAGTTGGCAATGGTCAAATTCTGAGGTGGAGCTAATGGCACTGCAAAAGAGAAATGCTATTGAGTTCCAAATTACAAATAATCTAGGCAAAACCAAGCACTTTGGAGAAGCAGGACTTTCGTTAACATTTGTATCTAAACTCAACAAAACAGTACTTCCTTGCTATTCACATATTTTTCTTTCTCTTTGGCATCAAAAAAAAATCCATTAATCTGGAATACATGTTTAGTCAGCAAGCGATCTTTTTAGAGATCTATTAATCTATTCCTCACTTAAACAACCCCATTGTCAGAACTAAGGCATTTAACAGAAGTTGTATCATGCATATCGCAATCTACTTCATTTCCTACATCACATACTGAGTGCAACTCTATATACATTTACAAGATCTATCATTTACCACGTGGGTGAGAAGAGGTCCATGTAAAGGAGACCTGTGTGAATGTGTCAGAAATACTTCCACATTTTATAATTTCTCAATTATGTGTAGGTATGAAGAGAAATGTATTGATGCTTGCTTCAAAATCCCTGACACTTGGCAAACTGCAACACATTCCAAAGGCAAAATACATTTCTCCCTGGAGTTATTTTTGTAATCCTATGCAGAATGTGACCTCCTCTTGCACACTGTAATGGCAGGAGAAGAACTCAGAAAACATTCCCCTTGTAGCGTTTCCTTCTTCTGAAAGCCACAAACCAATGGAAAAGGAATCTTTCATCTCAGCTTTCTCCAGATCTGATGTTCAGATCTAAGACAGATGCAGTAACATATGGAAAATATTTCAAAGTTAATTACAATTGAATTTGCTCACCTGATTCATCTGTGTAAAATTGAAGCATGGCAAATGGACCAAGTCCTTTTATTGTTCTCGCAGCTGCATAAATGCTGTATAATGTGAACGGTAGAAGGTCTTCCAAGATGATAAAATTATTGGTGGTAGAGAATGAATTATTCCTTTCTGGCCCAAATAAATTTAAATCATAACTTATTATAATACCACTTGGCTTAACAGGAGGATCCCATGAAAGCATTACTGAGGTAGTTGAGAGGTTTGAAAATGTTTTGATAATAGGTGCTGATTCTGGAACTACATGAAGAAATAAGAAAAAGAAAAACAAGGATAACCTCAGGAAAATACGAGTTATAAAGAAAAGTGTCTTTTAGATATCAATTAAAGTTGTGCTATGACTGGAAAATTCTATTTCATGGTCTCAACACAGAAATGTCTAGCAATTGTTTGTGTCATTGTATAACAAAAAAGCTTTAAGTAATATGAGAAAAATAAACATAATCTTTTCTGGTTTTCCCCTTCTAGAAAGCTATTTGTTTTTTTCTTCTACATTTCCTTAGGAATGAAAAAAATATCTTACCATCTTCATCAGTTCTTATATGCAGACTTAGAGCATGCAGTTCAGAAGATCCTTTATCAGTGGCTGGTGTGATTTTCAGAATGTAATCAGTATATTTCTCCAGATTTTCAAAAACGATGCTTGTGTTGTAAGTAACGAAAGACAATACCTTACTGGTTCCCAGTTGCAATAAACTTAGAGAAACATGAAAGAAGACTAAGCCATTTGGCTGGGATGGTGGAAGCCAGCTTACATTTACAGAAGATGAAGAAATGTTTTGATAGACCAGATTTTCAACAAAACCATCTGGGACTATGAGAGATAATAAGCAAAAAATAAATGCATGGATTACAGCAATAAAGCATCCAAAACTAAAACAGAAATAAATGCTCAATTATTAGTCTGCAAATCCAACTTGTAGTTTTTTTTACAACTTTTAAAAGTCATTTATGTTTCAGTATCAAAAGCAAAATATTTTGAAGGCATGCACGAACAGCCATCTATGTTAAATTTGTTTAATAAAAGTCTTAATGATGGTTTACGATAATATTTGTATTTCCGGTATCAAGAAGCAGCTTGTGAACTATGTTCCTAAGTATTAAAAGAGACTCAGATCAAAATGTCTTCTTTGTGAAGAAAAATACTGCAGTACTTACTGGTTTTTGTTTTTTTGCCATCGTAACAGTAAAATAATTTTTAAAGTTAGAGAATATTTAATAAATAGAAGCACTGATATATACTGAGCATTAAAAAAGTTATTAACTTACTGTCCTGATCTGTATACACGTCTATTATTTCACTGATTTTGTTTCCATCTCCAAAAGCTGTGCTTGCAGTTAGCCATAGAGTATAATGGCTGTATTTTGCCAAGTCATCCAGAACTGCAGACTGGGACATATTGCCATTGCTGTTATTACCATAACTTGTGAAATTCTAAAGGAAACAAAATAAGTGTTGCCATTGAAAATGTTATTTATTCACTGATTTCTCTTTCCAGTTTCCCACTAAGCCATCACCACCACCAACAGATGATTCACCTTAGTGCTCAGGAGAAATAACCTAAACTTTGACTCCTAATGAATCCTGATTTTTACTGAAATACTCAAGTAATTTATTGTATGATGTCTGTTGTTACTCCTTATAAGTACTACAGAGTATGTAATTCACTCCTTCTCCTGTTTGTATTTGTTAACTGCCAAACCACCTTTTTACTAAAGCACATTACCTCTGTAATATTGCAATACATTTATCCATATTTCAAACAAGAAAACAACAAAAAGCATCATCTATTAAGTGCCCATAGATAGATTACATGATCACACATGTGACTTCCTTGCCTGATCCAAACGAGGGAAAGCAAAGGACTTTCTGCATAGCAATGTTTTCATGGTGAGCTGGATTTTGTCCATCCCCCCTGATGCACTGCCTAGTACAAGTTCCAGTTATTTGGCCTACCCACAATTTTCAGTGTAACATCTTATTCACACACTCAACCTCCTTAAAATCAAAACTGGCTTTAAATTAAATGCTTTCCTAAAAAAGAGAGACTGTGATAGCAGACTTGCTGAAACAGGACAAGGGTGACTGTAATGTTTGCATGTTTAAATTTAGAAATACTGCATATAAACACAAGTTTACTAAAACCACATGCTAAAAAAATGGGTTATATTTCTCTTGAAGAGAATTTCTGCTGAAGAAGGCACTGTGATACACTCTACCAGTTGAGTCTGTACCGAGTGCAAACTGATAGTTCAGTATGCAACCTTGAGAACTGCCACCAATACATACCAATTTATATAACTAATGTAACACTTCACCAATTTTTTGTACAGACAAAATGATTTTTTTTTTTTTCTGCAGAAAGCAATAGGTGATACTCTCATTTATTTATCTGAGATTTTTACACCAATATCTGAGGACCTTGTTTCGCTTACCATCAGTAGTGCTCACATAACATAAGTAAACAGTTTGTCAATGAAAATGTAAGCCTTTGTTTTGGACACAGAACAGACACTGCACAAATTGGTAGTATACATTTTTACATACACTCCTATTAACTTATTAAAGCACACTGTTAGGTTTGTCTGAAAGATGAAGTTAGGTGAACATCAGTCAAGATGTAAAGGAATTTTTAATATATGACTTTCTTCTAAACATAGATGGAAACTTGCACCATCTTCATGTAACTAACCAAAAAGGGCTGTGAAGACCTTTGCTTTACATTTGAGTAAGGTAAGAGACAGGAAAAGGAGAATCAAATTCTAAGGTATTTAATTAAACTTTTCAATGCTCAAGCACCGTATATAACCTTCTGACTCAGAAGCACCATTTCACTATCCTCCTATTACTATTAGATATTGTAATTATTAGCAATTAACTTTTTTTGCAATATCTAATCTTTTTAAAAAGACCTTAACTAATTCTCTGAGTTTTCAAGGTGAAAATGTCAAAGGTATCACAGCAAGTTTTGATTCTAGATTTAAGAGGAGTTTACTGGTATGAACAGCTGAATATCCAACTCTTAGTTCAAAAAGCATACCCTAACAACTTAGTCAGCTATCCAGCACTTAGGGACTCAGTGAACAAATATAAACACTATAACAATAGGCTTTTTGGTGGTTCAACAAAAGCTGTTTTAAGTGGTAGTTCCCTGTCTGTGAGTAGCCCAAGGAATGGGGATTACATTAAACTTCTGATATAACAAAATAGTACAAAAGAATGAACACATAATTAAGAGTAAGGGTGAGCAGGAAGAACTGTGTGGGTACAGAGGAAAGATGGAACTTGCAATAATTGTACCCTGGGGATAGAACATTATAGGAAGTTTTACAATTAACTGTGGCTGCAGATGAAAGCAAACGCTTGAGATCTTTGGCTACAGCTGAAGAAATTCTTCCTTCTGTCTCTTTCTTCATCCATACATGAAAGAAGTTTTGACATAGCAAAGTATCAGATTATTGAAAGCAGCTAAGTGTAAGCAATACACACAGGCCATGAAAGTGCCAGCAGAAAGTAGTATCTTCACTTCAGGAGGCAGCAGAAATTTCCAGTGGCATAAAGCTGTAACTAGTTGTGTACAGGCAACACAGTGCTGCTGTTCTTCATCGTTAACCTGTTCCCCCTGTTTATTTCTTTAGGTTCATTGTATTACACCATTGGTTTAGACTATTGCATACTTGACTCTGGTAATCAGGTGAGAGTGGTGACACTGTGAGAGTTAATCCAAGCCATCCCTCAAGGAGCATAATCTACACTGTTCCAGTATCAGCCTAAGTGAAGAATATATTTCCTTTTCATGTGCAATAGTGTATTTTAGGAAAGTTCCTCTTTATCTTTATTTTGCTCATACTGGTAAAAGAAAATGATTGATTGTTAAATTAATATAACATATTGCTTGTATCCCTTGTCTGCATCCTGAGGACAGACCAAGCTGAATTTCACTCTGAACTGTATCCAGTCATGTTCACTTAGGTTGACTTGAAGTATAATGGATGGATGTTTGGGGTCTATTGTTCAGCCTCTAGAAGGGCTGTGGGCTTTTTTTTGTCTACTTAGCTCCTGGTTCTCCTGCGTGATGTGCCAGAGCAGGACAGTTGTTATTTGTACTGAAATCTGCACCTTTTCCACTTTCTCTCTAATAAAAATAAAAATATAATAAGCTTGAACAAAAAAGTTTATTCAAGCCAATTATATCAATTATAGATTAATATTTAGCAATGAGACAATTACTTTCATAGATCCTTTGACTTCTTTCCCTTCCCTCTGCAGCTACTAATTTCCTGATTTTAACATATTCATAACCAGATTCGCACATATTCTCAAACTCCTCAGGCATATTAAAGCCTGTGTGTGAGAACTGAGAACTTGAGACAATAGAGCAGCACTAGCTTTAGTTTGACTTTAATATCTATTTCAGACTATGACAACATTGGAAGATGTTTATTTGCTTGATATTCTTGAGCATCAGCCAGGATGGTTTTTCCAGCATCTAGAAGATATGCTTTAAAACTTTGACCTCTGTTACTATGTCCCAAACAAAGACGCAGATGAAAGACTACAGAGAATGACTGCCTATAGCAGCATGTCTGAGAAGGTGAGATTCCTAGAAATTTGGAAAGATCATACTTTACCTGTATCATTTCCAAACTGAAAATACAGTTTGGATAAACATAACCAGAATGGTGACCTAGATGCAGAGTATTCAGCTAAGGATTATTTCTTTCCAAGCACATGCAATACAAAACTTACCAAGACACCCTGCAGCTATAGGGTTATACTCCTATGTTACAGATAGTTGTAAACTGAATGTGTGCATACACTCATACAGCTTATAACTGTCTGCATATGCGACAGACCCTCACCTTGCTGGGCCATCTGCTCCATCTTCCCTATCTTGCTCCTTTATTTCCAGAGCCCGAGGAACATCCAGAGGGATTTTAGCTCTCAGAGAAACAGTTTCAGCTTATTCCACTCAGATTGCCACCTTCCTAAAGGCAGGAATAGCCCAAGTCCATAGTCTTCCTCTAAAATTGTTTCTATTGAGAACTGAATAAATGTAGACACTGTTCATCAGATGGGCTAATTCAGGTATAAAGGTTTCTCCAGGAATTTGTTAGGCTAAGAAAAATGCTACCAACAGTAGTGTACCAACAGTGCAAGCAGAGCCTGAAGCTCTGAACTGTAGTCCTTATTTTAATCTCATCAGAATGTCAATTCATGGCACGCCTGCACCTAAAACTATGCAGACAGAGCCTGGCACCACACAACTTCACAGAAGTCGGAGAAGTGTATACACTGAAGTATGACAGCAGTTATTCAGCCACAGGTATTTGCAAAATTTGTGAACACTTTTTTCTAATTATCCTCAAACACACATACCTCACACCAGACATATCTTGAGCATGAGGTTACTCAGTAGAGATATTTTTTCATGCATTAATTTCTCCATGAATTTATATTTCTTTCTTTTCTTCCACATGTATAAAGCCTGTGACCAAAAACCTGTATGGGAAGCTTATTTCTTCTTATTGTATTTCTGTATCATAATATATTCATAGGAGAATAGAAAACTAGGTGTAAAATTAATATATGTGGTGCATAACTAAGGATGAAAGTAGCAACAGAGAAACCTACATGGAAATGTGTAGATCACAAAAAACACTATAAATAACATTTTGCCTTTTATGCTTTAACTGAGGAATCTCAATATCTTTATTTCAATATACTGAACAGTAATTTCCTTTGGAGAGTAACAAAAATATGAAATAATAATGTACTCACTACTTAGACATTGTCTTCTTGCTTTCAGTACTGTAAAAACATGCATTAAAAAAGTAAAACCAGAACTGTTATAGAAACATATTCAAATTGAAAGATTAGACTAAAATAAACTATCTTAAGGATTTGTAATAAATGCAATGTTTACTTATGTTGTGCATATACTAGATGTATATGTATATATACACGTATATATAAACTTTGAATATATACAGAATATACACAAGACTATTTGCTTTAATACTCAGATGAATGTCCAATGAGAGGCACAATTCCAAGATGTTCTTCTGTCTTTATAAGTTTAAAAACTGCCTTGTGACAAAGGACATATGAAAAAAAATATATTGGCAACCCTAAAACTGATTTCATCTTTAATGAATCATTAGTACACTTTATTGAATTCTACAAAAGAAGAATGAAAAAAAAAAACCCAAAAAAAGCTTACCTGCATGAATATTCCTGAATTATTTTTGAAGTAAACTGAGTAATACAGTATCTTTCCATTAGGCTTTTGAGGAGGAGACCAGAATAGTATCACTGATGTGGAAGTAAGGTTCCTGTACACAACATCCTTTGGTGGATCACTTGGTGCTGGAAGAATGTTAAGTTTAGCATAACTAACTCAAGGTTTTGTACATTTTAGTGCCCAAGAAACATGCACTGTAGGTTTGACATCCTATGTTAAATTAGATAAATTTGTGATTATGGTATAAAAACTGCTTCTGGAAATGATGAAATAAAATAGGAGATGCAAATAAATTGTGAAAATGCAATTTTTTAGGGTTTTTTTTTTTTTTGGTACCTGTTTGTATTTAGCTGCATTTGTAAGCAGATACTCTTACAGAATTTGTCCTGTACTCACTGCTTTGGGCACATGGTAAGTCTAATTTGCAGCCATGGAAGTTGACTGAGTCCTCTACACTCTATATACGCTTATAGGGAAAAAAAAATATTTATTTCATGAAAACTAAATTAAAAGCATTGTTCTCCTTTTGCTAATGATAAACAAAATTCGGGTTCCCAACTCAAGTAGATATTTCAGATACATAAGCCTGGACAGTACAAGCATTTCTGTTTTCCCCTCTTTCATCAGCATGTTAAATATGGAGGAAGGACTCCTTTATGTCTTCTTCAGTTTGCCTCTCCTCCTAATAGAATGGCAGCATATGGGCATATGGTCTTTTTCAGGAGCACAGCAATGCAGGAAACTCAAATTCAGTTCCTTGAGTTGGTTTAAGAGAATTTAAATACTTATTTCTTGCCATCCAAGAAAGTGCTCTACACAACATGCTGCAGAATAGTGAACACTATAAATTACCTTATCTCTCTTGATTTGTGCTCTTCAAGTTTGTATAAAATACTAAAATATTAATTGGAGGGGGAATTCCACAATCAGTTCCTAAAAATCCTGTCCTAGAAAGTCAGTTTATGTTTCCACTACAGCTTCCAGAGCAAAGACAGGGAATACCTATAGCCTGATGATTTAGATGATAGTATTTTGAGGGATGGCTTGGATGGCTAGTCCTGCCAGTGATTGTGTGCTGAGAAATCAGTTTATCTATGCAGGATGATTTGGAAATATGCCTACATATTATCCATTTTGGAACGGGTTATAGCAACAGAATTGACAGGAAAACCAGAAATAATAATTAAACTGAATGACTTTCAAAGCACAGTATATAGTATGATCCTTTACAAAAGTCATGTGTTTGAATTATAAAGTCATTAAAATAAAAAAGTCACTGTACACTTACAGATTTCATTTTCAAATTAAAACCATTTCAGACTTGTGAAATAGACTCTAAAGAGTATCTTTTGTATTAGTTGTGTCACAGCAAGATAAAGCAAAGAGCTATTAAAATAATTATAAAAATAATTTATTTCAAAATTTAAAATTTAGTTTAATATAACTTATCTTGAAGGGAAATGCGAAGTTTTGCTCAGAAAATTAATGGAAACACCCATCACAACTTTATAGAGCCATAGATACATGTACAGACACACACGGAGACAGGCAGGTAGAATGTCTCTTCTTGACCAGTCAAATGCCATTCCTACTTCAGTAGCTTTATTAGCTTAAATAAGGCTGACGGAAATGTAAGCATGAATTAAATGAAAGAGTCATACTATACATAAGCTTACCTCCTTCAGAAGTTCTGAATGCTATAGTCTCACTTTTTATGTTACCATCTCCAAATCTGGTACTTGCTGTTAGGTAAGCACTATACTCATAGTTATATTCCAGGTCTGTGAACTGTAATGATGTTTCTGTTACATTAACACTCCTTTCTGACATTTTATTCCTAAAGAGAAAGTTACTTTATTAATTATATCTACACACCATTTCTGTATGTATACAAATGTGGCATACAACATAAAATTGTATTGTGCAGTATTGTGATAACTACAAATATTCTGATATTTAAAAAGACTGGGATAACTTTTGTCTTTTATGTTGACAAGCACACTTGCAGCATTGCATTACAAGAGTGCTCTTAATTTTGCTTTAAACCTCTCCTCCCCCACAAACCAGAACAAAACCCTCACAGAAATACATTCGTAAATTACATCAGCAAAGACAATGATTATACAGAATTTCAAGGAGAAGCATGTACATCTAGTAACTACTATCAAATGATTATGTGGTATCCTTGGGAAGGACACAGTAGGGCATAACTAAACTGTCTCCCTGGACAGGAATAGCGAAATATAAAAAGATTATAGCAGGGAGCATGCCCTACTGTGACTCTGTGAAACTGGTCAGAAGGCTGAAGTTATAAATGGAATAATAGAAGATGATATGGAACAGGAATTAGCTGGTGCTGAGTTAATTCTGGTGGAATGTAGCAAGGGATCAGAATGGAACTCTAGTCAGGTCAAAACCCGCCTAGAAAGACTGTAAGATCCAACATTAATAAAACACTGGTATTAGTATAGGTATGAAATGCTTATCAGAAAGTAAAATAAGATACAGAAATAGCTAACCTGAATTCAAAAAGTCTGCTATTCCTCATTAAACTAATTTAATCTTTTATGAAAAAAAAAGTAGCAGGGAATAAAAGCTAGCTAATGTTACATTCCTGATTTCTGTATGAGTGTGTGCCCTGTATATTTAATGGAATTTTATACAGGGATGATAATTTGACAAGTAAAACTGAATATCTTGCTCCAGAAGTCACCAAGGAGCTCTTCACAAACAAGAGAAAGAGTTCTAATTCTAAAAAAAAAATGAGAAATGTTGATTCAAAATTAATAGATGGGCTGATTTTCATCCTTTGATCAATGAATGAATGCCCCATTAGCAAAGATCAATGTCTGATACTCCTGAAATAAAGTTATATTACTCCTGAAATGAAGTTATTTTACCAAACTATTGGAATGAGAAAACATGAGAATGAAAAGACTAAACTTTCCCTATCCCTTTCAGATTTTGAGTAGAATGTCTCTTGACATGGGAAATGTTCTTGGTGACAAAGAAGGTACACTACATTTTTCCCAAACTTTGACATTTTGAATAGTTAGCATAGAATAGAAAAGGTTGCTGCTGCAGTCATCAAATTCTATACAAAGAAAAGACATCTTTTCTTGGATCTGTGCCTAATATATTAGTATGAAAAAACATTGCTGACTATAATTCAAGTAAGAAGAAAATCCACAGCTTACTGTTACGAACACTTCTGCCCTGAGTAATTGCATTCTTATAACATCTTATTTTCAAAAAAAACATTCCCAAAAGCAGGCACAGTTAGGAAGAACAGTATAATGCCAAAAGGCAATAGCTATATGCAAGTTCAGCAATTTTGTTAATATGCCGTTAATATTCTAGAACTGCAGACTCAGGAAGTATTAATATTGTAGACTTAAGGCACACAGAATGTTGCTTTGCTACCTGTTAGCACCCAAAAGTACCCTGTCCTGTGACAAATGCTTTGAAAGATAGTAACAATGAAAACATCATAGATATTACCCTTTTTATACTAGCAGTTGTGGATTCTAGTTCCAAATACATTAAAGAAAGGTTATCAAATTCTCTATATCTCTGTTCCAATATATTTAAGAGAAGGAACATTTATTTAATGTATGTATTAAATTTCTTCTTTCTGCCTCATTGAGAAGCTCTGCAATCAGCAATCTCCCCCAGAATCTACTGAATGCCTCCCAAATGCAGCAACTATGGCATGGCAGTTTACCTTGTCAAATCTCACACTGCAATGCACTTTATAAAATTGCATAGACAATTCTGTTAAATACTTAAAATTTCCCTCTTCTCCCTTTCTCCTTCCTTCCTCCCCTCAAAAAAACTCCAACCAGACTCTGAGGAAGGAGTGATGTTGTAGCCCCTTTGAAGGCAATGGGAGTTTTTGTCCACTGTCCTTGCCTCAAGATGATACCTAATACTTCTCTAATTTTAGATATGGCACAGTAAGGACAGATAAAACAGAGCAAGGAGAATGTGGAAGGAAAAAGGACAAGGCTTACTGCAAAAAGTTGTGCGGTTGTTTGATTTATATATTTAGAAAGATGGCTCAATAAAGTTTTAAATAAAATAATTCTTACTAACTCATTTATCATAATAACAAAAGCAATCAGCTTGAAGGCAATATAAGGATGAAAACTTGTATAACCTCAAGTCTTCGAACACAGCTTGTAACAGAACCATAATCCTTATTGTGAATTAACTCTTCCTTAGCCAGAGGATAGTCTTTAATTTAGTGGGGTTTGTTTTTGTGGTTAAAGACCACCAGACCTTGCCAATACAGGAGAAGGAACAAGACAAGCCTAATTTGACTTTTCTGGAAAGAAGAGCTTACTCCTGTTCCCTTTATCACCGCTTCACCAGCAGCTATAATTAAAAAAAATAAATCAGTAGCAACAGAGGCCAAACCCTCCCCGAAACTGTCAAGTAACACTAAAATAATAAATGTAAACTTAATAGTAGTGTGCTTATAACAACTGCTGATTTGCACATCTGGTTCATATCTCATAAGGTGCACATTAGCATTTGCTTCCTGCACCTTAGTAGTAGCAATAAAATACTCCAGATAAATGCAGTATATTAAAAGTGATCATTAACAAAATCTTCTCTCTCCCAGCAAAAGTTACACAGAGCTTTGAAGAGATACCACATCACTAGACCAAACTAAGTTATGTGGAGAGTAGGACAGAAACTACAAGTTTTCAAGTGACAAAACTTTTGAAGGTGAAAAAGAACCCAGGAGGAATGACAGAAAAAAAAATAGGGAAAAAGAAAGAATAGATAGAAAAAAACTCAAACAACAAAGTAAATCCCCCCTCCCCCCCCCGTGTTTAAAATACACATTTGTTACGAATATCATAAGTACAGAATGTAATAGTAGACATAACTGATGGCAAATACAAAGACTCTTAACATTGCTCTTACATGCTTTCTACAACAGGAAGCATGATTTT
>JBCJKH010006736.1:14106-35806 GCA_039877255.1 Loriculus beryllinus | reverse complement strand
TTAAACAGGGGAAGTTTAGATTGGATATAAGGAAGAAATTCTTTCCTGTTAGGGTGGTGAGGCACTGGAATGGGTTGGCCAAGGAAGTTGTGAGTGCTTCATCCCTGGCAGTGTTCAAGGCCAGGCTGGACAGAGCCTTGGGCGACATGGTCTAGTGTGAGGTGTCCCTGCTTATGGCAGGAGGGTTGGAACTCGTTGATCTTAAGGTCCTTTCCAACCCTAACTATTCTATGACTCTATGCATCTCCCAGGCTGGGACAGCTGGTGGGAGCAATGGGTCGTGCCTCAGCCTCCACCCTGCACCCCCAGAGGGTCCTACCATGGCTCCACTCCTCCTCTGGCTGCAGAGCCTCATCCTGTTGCCCACATCAGCAAATTAAGACAGACCTTGAAAAGCACAGAGTGTGTTTTGGTTGACTGAATAGAGGGGAAATGTGGTGCTTTTCTTCTTTCTTTTGCCGTTCTTTTTCAGCATCTTTTCATATCTGGGAGTGAGAGATTGTTCTGTTCTGGTCTGTATTGGGAGCTGCAGCTCTGATAGTCAACTTGTTAGGATATATTTCTGAATAAATATTTGTGGGATGTGACCAGCACTGCCTTGTTTTTCACCCCAGTGAAGAATATCACCATGTTTTGTGAACTCTCTCAAGAATATCTGAGGGTAATGTTATGTGGGCAGGCTGTTAAAAGCAGCACTACTTACACCTGCCCACAACGAGCCCATTGAGAAAGCTGGTTACAGCTTTTGGAGAAAAATGTACAAGTCAGGCTATCTCATACTAATGACTGTCAAAGCAAGTGAGATTAGTCACACTGTAAGTGCCTCAGGGGTTACTCAAGAAGTAGGATGCTGGGTTACTGGTATCTTAATATGTATATACTCATACTGCAGTAATGTTCCATATCTGAAATCTGTAGCACTGCTAGGTGGAGGAGTTAGGTTCAGACATCAGAAGTCATTATTGTCTTTCTAAGTCATCAAGAGCAGAAGACATTTTCAAGCTAGCAATGCATTCATCCCTGTTTGGGGAACATATTGTCCAAGCCACCTATACTTTTATGAGGTCAGTCATGTCTTACACTTGAGTTCTATATAGACCATGTCATGAAAGATGAAGAGACTCACATACAGTAACTTATATTCACTGAATGTATCCTTTCTATACAACCATGGTGGTACTGTCTCAGCATCCAGGTGTGCATAGGGCTGTGTACAAGTCAAAGAGCAAGAGCAGCTGTCTAGAAGAGGTAGGAATTGGTGATCTTATGGAACGTGCAGTCACCCTTCCTTCACTCCAGCTGAGGCTAAAAATAGCCTGTCTTATGGCTACCGAGCAAGGGTTTTCTGAAGAGGTACTTAATTTGCTTTTTAGTTTAATTAACAAATTCCTGAACAACAGTTCCAAATTCTGGTTTTAAAAAAGAAACAAACATAACTATACCAACCACTAGAACTGCAAAAGCCAATAAAAAAATAAATAAAAATTAAAAAATAAAGCATATTTATTTTTGATATTTTTTTGGGTTTTTTAGTTGTATTTCTAACCGTTATTTTCAAAGCACTAAACATGTTTTGACAACAAAAGAATATTGACCACATTTTGAGCATGCACATACCTCTTTCTTGATAACTTGCAGAGAAAGAATGAGTTATTGCTAGTAAATAACTATGTTTTCCAGCAACCTTCATAGCTGTAACCGTTTTTAAACAGTACCAAGCCTAGCAGCTAGAATTGGAAAGCTGTGTGCTATTGCCATGCAATTGCCTACCCCCAAACAGAAGGCTTAGTGCTGTAGTCATGTTAACGAATAGTGCTACAGAAAGGTCAGAGGAGAGAGATAGCATCAGTCAGACCTACTTTGCTCTGCAGTGGAGTATGCCGTTCTTTTTACTTGCAACAGAATTAAAGACAAAAGGAAAAGTGAAAGGATGTAAGAGAACATGACATTTGAGTGTAGAAAGAAAATGTCCCTTACCAGGGAATGAAGACAACTGTGGGGTTTTTTTCACTTGCACTGAGAAAAAGAACATTTGAGCATTCAAAAAGAAAAAGTGAATACATCCCAATGTTTTTTGGTTGGTTTTGTTTTGTTGGGTTTTTTTTTTCAAAATAAATACTGCTGAATATGAGGGCACTGTTTCAATCCTTATTTAACAGAGTGCCTAATAAACATGTGCCTAAGTTTGAAAGTATGCATTTATTATTATGGAAGTAAAAATGAGAATAACTGCAATTGCTGTGTAAAATCTCTAGATGGACTGGTTATAGAATGCCTTAAGCCTTAAGTAAGATGTATCCTTTACAGAACTGTGGGAGATCTACTTCTGTAGGATATATTAATAACCAACACTAGTATTTTTATAGCATATCAAAATTTGACATAAATAGCTCATCATCATGGGATCCTCTGGATCTAAAAGAATAATTCCTTTGCAGCACTAACCCTGGTAAACTGAAGTGTCCCTGACACTTTAGTCAGCAGCAAATTAGATAATTTTATTAAATGATCAGGTATTTAAAATGTGCTTGTATTACTGCTGTAGCCAAATTATTCTGAGCATTAAATAGCTGCTATCCAATGCTAAAAATCAGGACCAAATTCTGCATCTTTTAATCTGGGAGCATACCCTCTGTTCATCTGGCTCAGGTCCTTCACACCTGCTTCCTCAGGCTATGTTTCACCCAGATGAGGAGCACCCAT
Source organism: Loriculus beryllinus (assembly GCA_039877255.1). Lineage (NCBI taxonomy): Eukaryota > Metazoa > Chordata > Aves > Psittaciformes > Psittacidae > Loriculus > Loriculus beryllinus. Next base: position 33,103 of record JBCJKH010006736.1, on the reverse strand, counting down.
TCAGGTTAGCATTTATAGCATTGCATGTTCGTAAAGGATGGTTAGGTTTTGCATTTGTCCAGTACAGAATAGTTTTAAACTTTGGATGACTAATAACTGGGGACTGGCTTTAACTCAAGTCCTAGAGCAGGCATGCTAATACTCGTCTAGAAAGATTTTGCTGGCAATTTTTTTGAAGGCAGCTGAACATTGAGGAGATGTCTTCGCTGAGCTGTCATCTTTTTTATGAAATAGTACTGTGAACTGAAAGTCCTGTGGAGTGTCTAAATTGAAGTTTGAATGTGCCTCTCTCTAAAGGGTATTTGCAAATATCCCTGTATTTACAGGCACTGCATTTCATTTGCCTTTGGGTCGTCCACTCACCTGATTCACTCTGGTCCCGTCACAATTCTTCTAAACTTAGTTGTTCCATTTGGCTGTCTTGTGAGACCTGTCAGCCTCAAACTAGTTGGTAAGTTATAAACTGGCTCTTGCCATCACCACAAAGCTGATTCAATAGTTCCAGGCACAGTGTGCACAGTCTGGCTAGTTTTCCCTGGAGCAACCTCATCTCTCCAACTAAGGCAAGGAAGATACACCAACTAAATTGTTGCCTAACTTAATGCATCAACCAACTTGACTTAGTTGGAAAGATGATATGACATATTCCCGTCTTTGCTCCTCCATACCATCCTTCACAAAAATAACTGCCAGCCATGAGCCTTTCCCCAGGTGGAGGGTGCCTGCAAGATAGCACAAAAACCCTGGCACAAAGTGTGTGAGCAACTTTTCTGTCACTGTTGTTTAGTGAACTGTGACTTTCAAATGTTGTATCTGCTCCTTGAGGGGCCTGGACCTCTTTCACCTCCATCTTTTTTCATGCAAGTGCACTAACAGTGTATTCAGTGGTAAGTCGGTGTCACTAACTCAAGCCTGCTACTGCTACTCAGGCCTCGGCTTGAGAAGAGTTGGGTTGGTTTGCAGTGGTTAATCTTCCAGGCAAGATATCCAGTAGAGAACTTTTAGCAGAGAGCTGCTAGTGTGCTTTATAGCCATCTCACCTCTGCTTATGGCTCTGCTGGAGTAGCAGGCAAAAGACTTTCTCAGCAACATTAAACCTAGATGCTTGTTAGGGGCTCCTACATCAGCCTACAAGTGACTTCTGCTCAGCCAGACAGCCCCATGCACACTCTGTCCTTTCTCATCTTGCTCTTCACACCAATTTTGCTGCTTGGGAGATACAACCTACAAGCTTTATCTCTTCCTACATGCTTAGTTACTAGTCATCACATGATTATCCTGAAGCCCAGCTTTAAGGAAAAAAGTCAGCTCGAATCCCCCTGGCTGGCATCAACTGTACTTCATGACACAAACAGCAGGGTCTGCAGAAGCCCATTTCACCCTTTGCCATTTAGAGCATTACCACGACGTAGGTGCAATGCAGTTGTGACATCTGATTGTCACACAAGGAAAAAATTGAGTGAGAAAACATTTTTGAATGCGGAACCAGTACAGACTACATTCTACCATGTAGGAAACATAAAAAGGACTTAATCTTAAAGAACTAAGAGTTGATTCATAGAATGTTTTGGTGAACACATTAGTTATTTTGGAGAAAAGTAATATTGATTTAAAATATTTAGCCTTTGAAAGTATTCACATAGGCTGACTGTAGTCGTGTGCTTGGGGAATTAATAACTTATTATTCTTATATACAACGACCCGAGGAAGTCTTCTTTTGCTTATCTACATTTCAGTCTCTCTGCTCAGATTTCTTCTGGGATCTGACCTATAAAAACATCTGGATTTATGATACACTAAAGTTTACAGCAAACACTTAACAAATACTCCTATTTCAGATATGAAATTAATAGTGTTTAAATATAGTCTCAGATGCTATCAATTTTCCTGTTTATTGAGTGAAGTAGTTTTCCAGCAAATGTCAAGGAAGCAGCTAATAGGTAAATATGCCAAGGAAAGTAACTGCACACCGCCATCTACGGTGCAGGATAGGGGTATTGCAGAAGCTGTTTGTCGCTGGGAGATAGGAGAGACGGTATTCATCACCAAAACACATGTAATGGACTCTCCTCTTCTGGCAGCAGTTTCTGTTGGTGCAGAGCGTGTGCTGCAGAAGGGCCACTATGATACAGAATGTGCATGACTGTTGTGTGGGGAGTGAGACTTAACACAGAGTTTGGAGAGTGAGTATTTCTCTGGATGACGTTGTTTACAGCGTCAAGGAGGGCAGAAGGAGCACACATCCCGTTTCTGGTGGGAAGGATCCTGCAGGGGCACCGGGCTGCAGGCATCACATCAGCTCAGTTTGCATGGAGTGTTGTGAGAGCACCACGTCGGGTCCCTGTTGCTGGTGGAAGTGGATATTTCATACACCAGAAGTCTCCCTCCCCACTCTTCCCCTGTCTCTGGCTATCTCCAGCTGTCTCTCACCTCACCTTGTTTCCCTGCCAGCAGCCACGACTGCTCACTGCTTGCATTTGCCCAAAGCAAGGTTGGGATGATCTACATTGATTGCACTTGGGACACCCCCAAGTCCAAATCATTCATACAAGACTGCAAGCATCTCCTCAGGCATAGCCAGCAGCTCCACAGGGATGTGTCACACAGTCCTGGGGAAGAGAAACAGGAGGGTGCTCAGCATGCCATGGTCATAGCTTATATAAATAGTATATGGGCAGCTTTTTACTCTCTCTCCAGGGCTACCTTTTGCAAGTGAGAAAGCTCAAGAGAAAATACATCACTGCAGAGTCCCCTTTCAGCTCCTCAACTATGTCTTCTAAGCTATGCACAACCATCCTCTTCAGGAAGCTTTTGAAGGACAGTTAAAAGAAACTGGTAACCATTTCATAGGGCAAAAGTAGTCACAGAGGAAGAACCAGTGATACATACAACTTCTGTCTTTGCTACCCACTTCTGAGTGCCTTGCAGACCCCCAGCAGCCTATGGGTTGCTCCTTAAAAATCCCCAGTGCCCAGCAGAGCATACGCTGCTCATAACCTGGCTGCTGGGATCTTTGCTACTGGATAGCTGTGAACTCAGCACTTCTCACTTGTGTTTACATGGATTTCTTGGAACAAGTCCAGAGGAGGGCCACGAGGATGATCAAGGGACTGCAGCACCTCCTGTATGAAGACAGTCTGAGAAAGTTGGGGCTGTTCAGCCTGGAGAAGAGAAGGCTGCGTGGAGATCTCATAGCAGCCTCCCAGTATCTGAAGGGGGCCTACAGGGATGCTGGGGAAGGACTTTTCATTAGGGACTGTAGTGATAGGACAAGGGGTAACGGGTTAAAACTTAAACAGGGGAGGTTTCAATTGCATCTAAGGAAGAAGTTCTTAACTGTTATGGTGGTGAGGCACTGGAATGGGTTGCCCAAGGAAGTCGTGAATGTTCCATCCCTGGCAGTGTTCAAGGCCAGGTTGGACGAAGCCTTGGGTGACATGGTTTAGTGTGAGGTGTCCCCGTCCATGGCAGAGGTGTTGTAACTTGATGATCTTAAGGTCCTTTCCAACCCTAACTGTTCTATGATTCTATGACCCCATCTTCCAGGCAATTTATGAAGATATTAAACATTGTCGGTTTATATACTATACAGACATATATGCACAATCACACACAGTAATTTTATGTATCATATAACTTACGTATTACATAAACAGTACATCTACAGAAATTAAGAGGCTGTAAAACTCTTCCGTGCTAATACCAACTGAAAGGCCCTAAGAGCCAGTAAATGCAAGCTTTGTCACCTGTGACAACCAATCTTCAGGTGACATTTAACTGCACAGTGCTGCATCTTGTACCATCTCCTTAGTCATCTTCATGTAAGACTTACATTTGCCTTAGCAGGAAAACCTGCATTCCAGGCCAGGCTGGACAGAGCTCTGGGTGACTTGGCCTAAGGTGAGGTGTCCCTGCCCATGGCAGGGGGGTTGGAACTGGATGATCTTAAGGTCCTTTCCAACCCAAACCATTCTAGGATTCTATGATTCTATCTCTATGAGGGATGTCTGGAATTTCAGTCATTGATTCAGGAGTTGAACAAGCACTGTCCTCAAATACTTCACTGGAGACGGATGAGCTTCAGCACATATCTGAACGCCTTGTCCAGCTGCGGTCCTTTAGAGCCCATCCGAACAAGGAGTAGTTCAATCCATTAAATGCACTATGAGCATTATAAACTCTGAACAGACTTTTGTTTGACAACTAAAATTTTGAAGGCACTTTCAAGTATCTGTGTTTCTAAAATCATGCTGTGAAACATACATGACACATACTCATTTTCTCTCCAAATGTTATAAGCCAACATTTTCTAACAGTAAAAAGAGAAAAAATGCTTACTATAAACACCCAAAACACTCAGCTACAGCAGTATGTCAACTACAGTAGCAAACGATTTGGTTTTTAACTTGCAATAAATTAGGGCAGACACCAGCCAATAAAAATGAGTAATTCATACATATAAGAACACTAAGTCATGATGACTGCCTAGCATATACACTCGGACAGACGTGATGAAGTTCCTGATTTTGAAGCTGCCTCAAAGAACAACAGCTGAATTCTGACTTTGAGCTCTTCACTTTGCCAATGTTTATTTTTAGAAATCATATCAATGCTCACCATCTTCTGCCTTGATGTAATTTCTAGAAGAAGATATTGCATTAATTGTTCGGAGAGAGAACTTTTTTCAGTTTCTTGAACAGAAGATGATCAATGAGATGTTCGGTTCTGATAGCTTATGGGTGCTAGAGCATTCCGTATTGAAGAGAAAGGCAAAGAGAGTAGTCCCAGGCAGAAATTCTGTTGTGCAGAAAAGGTCACCAATTTTTATTCCTAATATTTCCTGTAGTCAGTGCTACTTTAAAACTAAACATTACACATTACTTGTTCTACCAGAGACTAAGGACTTCTTTTATGCAAATCCACTTGAAATCGTTGACATTTATCTTAATAAAAGCTTTAACCCCCTAGGAGGAAACAACTGTAGAAGCAGAATCACCTCCATGAAGAACAAAAACAATGGTTTGGCAACTATCATTATGACTCACAGGAAATTCTTTGAGCACATCAAAGCCAAAGCTTTTCATAACAAAAAGAAATGCTAAGAATACATGTGCACACACCTACAGGAGTATTTCTTCAAAACCAACAGGAGGCTGTACTAGTGCTATATGACTAAAGATATTACTGCATTAATAAAAATATCCTAATGACTAAGCCTGAGTATTTATCAAATAGTAGGTAATAAATAAAGCATGTATTTATTTCTACATGGCCTATAAAAAGCTAACACAGTAATAACACTAAACTCACCAAGGACTTCAACATTAAATAGTAATTTGATCATCTTCCTTCCAATAACTGATTCGAAAAAAAATGGTTTATGACTAACCCACCATATTAATTTTTTTCTGTTCTGCCAAGCTGACAAGTCTTTGCTCATAAGAATAACAAATCTCCTCCTCAAACACCATGTGTATGAACGGGTTTAACCATTTGAAGCTTTATGCTACAGTCATCTTTAATACCAGGATTCTGATGCCATCACCTCCAAGCTACTAAATGAGTATGGTCTGATTTTCAAAGTGGATCCTCTTGGCATTGTTTTTAGAATCACTGACTTGTAACTCATGTCACTGAGTTTGTAAAACTCAGTATGTTTCTAAAAACTATGAGTCTTGCAGAGACATAATACTAAGAGATATAGTACCTAAACAGAGTCTCTTCTCAAAGAAAGTCAGTCTCAGAGATGGTACTGTTGAAGTACCACCGTAGTAATTTCAGTTAGTGTTAACTGGTGAATCCTTTATTGAAGGTCACTGGTCTAACTCACATTAATCTAGAGTTCTGTCACAGAGTTTGAATAGATCTCTTATTCTTTCACCTTGGTTTCCTAACCCCAATGTAACTGACTGAACCATGAAAAGACAAAAGCATCCAATCCTGAAGCAAAGGATAAATGCCCAAATCCTCCAAGTGTTTTACCTCCTAATTTGTCTTATTTCAGAAAGACATTCACACCAAAATACCTTGCCTGACTCAACACTTGGCACCATTTCACTCTTTCTACAGACAGTGAATCAAGATGCTCCCAGGAAAGTAAGTCTGAGGCTCCTTTTTTGTTCCTCCAATTAAGGTGAGGATAGAATAAACACTATTATTAAAGACAGCCACAAAACAAAGTAAAAGCAAGCTCTATGATGTATTTGAACTTTTGCTTTAGGCAAATTTCTGGCATTTACTGTGGAAACAAGCTGTCTGCCTTAAGTGTGCTTCTGCACTCTGTGGCATACATTATATCTAGAGGACAAGCAAAGGAACTGTAGTCTACAGAAATTCTCTACCAGATTAAGTCATCTAGTGCTGCATCAGGAACTCCCATAAGGCAAGCTCTCCTCTTTAATGGTCAGTGGTTGCACAAAACCTGCCTTAAGGGATTTAAGCTTTTTCCCCACTATTAAGGCAACAGACACTTGGGTATTTGCATGTGTAGTGTTAATTCCCAAGCTGCTAGCCTTTTCCCTAGCTACTGAGCTTCTTGGAAAACACTGCAGAACTGGGTTATCTCTCTGTTGGCAAAATGAGTAGGATAAGTAAACCATCCTGTGCTTCAGGAAAATAAAAAAAGATCCTAGAGTACGTGGAGCATGAGAGGAAAACCTGTCAAAAGGAGAAAAAGATCATCATCCTTCTATGTAAAAATACACTTGATGCACTGCAGTTTCTCACGGTGTCAGGTTCATCCCTGCTACAACTTCAGCATTAATGACACTATCAATCTTTTAAAACCCCATGCAGCTCTCAGAGATAAACCAAACCCAGTCAATAGGCCATCCCAGTTAATGAATGTTCATCCCTTCGTTTTGGAAGAAAAAAAAAAGCCTCCAGGGAAAATAATATTACAGAGAGTTCAAATGCTGATGTCTGAAAGGGTCAAACTGGAGTATTTTAAATGGTAATCATTGCACGGTATTTTACTGATATTGCAAAAGACAACAGGAAAGTCATCAGTGTAACTGGGAATTTGGTTAGCCTGCTCCATCCCTGGCAGTGTTCAAGGCCAGGTTGGACAGAGCCTTGGGTGGCATGGTTTAGTGTGAGATGCTCCTGCCCATGGCAGGGGGGTTGGAACTGGATGATCTTAAGGTCCTTTCCAACCCTAACAATCTATGATTCTACGATTCTACGATGATTTAGTGAGACTAACTATATAATAATATACTTACAGCAACACGATTTGGTCAAAATATCCATGTTGCCACTTTAGGTCAGAAATTGCAATTTACTCGGCAAAAAACTCTTGACTAGATAGAGGTCATTTCCAGTAAGAAAAACTGACGTTCTGTTCAATTCCCCTTCCCTCCAGCATCATCCTCTATGATGGGCTTTGTTTTTTCTGCAGCATATCTGACAAAGTTATTTAGTGGAAATACTTAAAAGCATGACTGTTAAGTACCACTACTAATGACCAGATTTCACATGTTTTCCATGGTGAATATTCCAGCTGAACATTCTACTTGCCATATACACTTTTCCACCAACTAAATCTAAACATATTAAAAGAACCACTCTCTCTTCTGAAACTGGAGGAGGGAAATAACCCAGCCTCCAGTTGTGTTACTTAATTAAAACTGCCACTTCTAATTAAACTGCTGGCAAAGCACTAGGGAAATAGTACCACTGTTACACCAAATTTATGAAACAGAAATTCATTTCTCATTGACTGTATTTGCTTAATGTCCTTTCGGCTAATTCCAAGAGCTCACAGCCATTGTACGCATGGAAAAGCTGCAGGAGATGGCAAGGCTTTGTAGCTCAGGAGAGAAAAAAGGACCACAGCACTTCTTCCAAAATATCCATGAGAACTGACACGGAAAGCACTGATGATGCACAAAACCAAATCTCAGCCATTTCTGCTTCTTCCCAATACAGCTCATCAGTTTCAAAATCGAATCTCCACTTTAATTCCTTCCACCACCTCCCACACACCTGTGGCAGTAGTTTCTCTGCTGCTTATGGCTTTGGAAAGAACAAGACTGTGACAGGAAGATAGCTAATAGAATAAACTTTTCTGAATAAATCATTAGCAGATTTATTCAGACGACTTCTTCTCTACATTGCATGGTGAGGGCACCCCCTGAGTGCTATGTCCAGCTGTGGGCTCCTCAGTAGATGACAGCTCAGAAGCTACGAACAACAGCCCAGTGAAAGACCTCAAAGATAATGAAGGGACTGAATCATCTCTTCTACAAGAAAAATGATGGCCATCTGAAGGGCCAGAAGGAGGACACAGCAAACTACATGCCTCTCGGTGTGACCACAGTGCCAGGGGAGGTTATGGAGCAGATCGTCTCGAGTGCCATCACACAGCATGTACAGGACAATCAGGTGATCAGGCCCAGTTAGCATGGGTTCTGTAAAACATGGGTCCTGCTTGTCTAACCTGATCTGCTTCTAGGACAAGGTGAGCCACTTAGTGAACGATGGAAACGCTGTGGATGTTGTCTACCTACAGCTCTTGATACCACTTCTCACAGCATTCTCGTGGAGATACTGGGTGCTAATGGCTTGGACAGGTGTACTCTTCATGCGTAAAACACAGTCTGGCTGACTGGATCCCAAGGCATGGTGCTGAACACGAGTAAATCCAGCTGGCAGCCGGTCACAAATGGTGTTCTCTAGGGCTCAGGACTGTTTAATATCTTTACCAATCATTCGGATGAGGGGATTGAGCGCACCCTCCATCAGTTTGCAGGTGACACGAAGTTGGGCAGGAGTGTTGATCTGCTTAAGGGCGGAAAGGTTCTGCAGAGCGATCTGGACAGGCTGGATCAATGGGTGAAGGCCAATATTAGGAGGCTCAACAAGGCAAAGTGCCAGGTCCTGCACTTGGCCCACAACAACCCTATGCAATGCTACAGGGCTGGTGAAGAGTGGCTGGAAAGATGCTTGAGGGAAAGGGACCTGGGGGTGTTGGTCAGCTGCCGGGTGAACATGAGCCAGCTTGTGCCCAGGCAGCCAAGAAAGCCAATGGCATCCTGGCCTGTATCAGCACCAGTGTAATCAGCAGAACCAGGGCAGTGATCATCCCCCTGTACTCACACTGCTGAGGCTGCACCTCAAATCTTGTGTTCAGTTTTGGGCCCCTCACTACAAGACAGACACTGAGTTGCTGGAGTAGGTCCCGAGAAGGGCAGCGGAGCTGGTGAAGGGTCTGGAGAACAAGTCCTGTGAGAAGCTGAGGGAACTGGGCTTGTATAGTCTGGAGAAAAGGAGGCTGCAGGGAAACCTTATTAAACTTTACAACTACCTGAAAGGAGCTAGTAGTGAGATGGGCATTGGTCTCTTCTCCCAAGTAGCAAGGGATAGTATGAGATTCCTTAGGTAACCACAGGTGAAAGAATATCTGTTAGCTAAATGGGATGTCCATCATGACCAGAATCTTGCTATCACAGAGAGCAGGATCAGGCTGACAGCCGAAAAAGACTTTAATTCCCCCGACTAGGGGTGGACCAATGTTTATTTCTGGCACTTAGTGTTGCACCTACTGAATACAACATGCAACAACATCTACCACAAATGCAGCTGACTAGCTTTTCCTCTGGAATCTGCCCGCTTTGCTCCTAAGGCAACAAAGAAGGGTGAGTGTCTGCAAAGAAGCAGAAAATTTCCTTTTCAAAAGGGAGATATGTTTCCACCTTTGCTCCAAATTTCCCCTTGAATGGATGTATCGATGATAGAATAGTACGGAGAGGAAGCATCAGTATGCTGCGCAGCATCAGCCTACCCCAGACACATGCACACAAGGGCTAAAGCAGCTTTCACAATTAGCAAGTCCTACATAGCCTCCTTGCACCACCCTCTCACTTCTGCATGAGTACAACTGTGCAGAAGAACCGAGTGATGGTGCCATGGAAAACATTACTCTGAATTGCTTAACTTCCACATTCTTCAAGTCTGATTCAGAAACCGTACTGCAACTGAACTGTGTGCAAGGTTATTATGCATCACGTGTGAACACAGTTGTCTTGAGTCTTCATCCACCCAGCTCCTACATGTACAGTACTGAAGTAAAACCTGTGCAATACAAGGTAAATGCCAAGAATCCAACTGTGGCACGGAGGTATGATAGAGCACCAGAATCTTGATTACCACTGGAAATAACAGTAGCGCAACTATCTCCTCCACAGCAATGCCCACTGATACCTGTACCTTCCTGAATTTAGTCCTGAGCAAGGACAAACAGCCTTCAAAAGACAGACTTTCTAAAATTAAGGATTTAGAGGAGCTCTTACTCAGGAGAGCACTACCAGGCTCCTTGGTAAGCACACAAAAGCAGACACTCACACCCTTCCCTGGCAGAGGGCCAGTCACTATAGTCATTACTCTGGGAGAGCTCTCACTGATGGAACTGGTCCACAGTGTGCAACCTATGAGTCATGCTACAAAAACTTGGCTCCTGTAGTTGTTTCCCATCTAATTAAAATTCACTCAAACATCCCACAATCTGGCTTTTACCATAACAATATCGGTATCTGTGTCTGCTGCCAAAAGACCGTTCAGCACCACAAACTGGCTCTCGAGGTACCACATACACGTGATACTGAAAGAGAGATGCAAAATGGTCTATTTTGTTGCCTCTCCCCTCATAGGACCCAGTTACAGGCAGCCAGAAATGAAACTCCTACCTCTTTTGTTTTTTGTTTTTTAAAGAATCGATGGACGCAGCAGTACTAGAGTAAAAAAAAAACATATATGCAAAAAGTAAACCGTGTCCACGTGTTTTAGGCTAGCCTAAAAGATTCTTGAACACAGTTTGCCTTCACTTTTTCCTCCCATAGGAGGAGAAAATCCCTTCCACTGCCTTTTATTTTTTATTGGCTGTTTTGAAGCAATGTTAAGTTATTTAGTTTTTATCTCTGCTCAAACTCTGTTGAGAAATCCCTCAATTGCTACTTCTCTTTTCCAAATGTAGTCCAAAAATACCAGTGAAGATTTGGTGACCTGTGCAACTATCTGGCATACAGGAATAAGATAACATAATACAGGCAGATTTTCCTCTTGCAAAAAAAGATACCCTGGGTTTGTCTCTTTATGTAACCTTGTGGATCAAGCCATAAGCAAAGCCAGTGTCATTGTCACATAAGATTATCAGATGGATGCTTAAATGAAGTTAGACTGAAAAGTTTCTTCAGCACAGACTAAGGACATAAAGATTAAATACTTTGTATTATTGTCTTGGCCTTTGGAGAAAAACAAAATGCAGTCATCATCAGCAGCAATACAGAAAAAGTAAAAATAATATGCCTTTTCAGGATAAAAACCTAACCCATTTTTTTATCTATAATCAAAATACAAAAGACTTGAACAAAAAACCACATTTAAGTCCCAAATAAACAGGTTTCCTTTACAAGTCTGTGTGCTGAGTCAGCCTTGCCTTTAAAAACTAGCGTTCTGCTAATTTAATGTTCTGTATTATCAGAGAACTTAACTACTGAAGTAATTAAAATCCCAGCCCATGAACGATTCCTGCTTGATGTTAAGAACAGAACAAAATAAAAACTACAAAACAAAATGTAAACCCCTCCCCACCAAAACCGAAGCCCTGGGGACGCTGTGTGTACCTAAACACAGAAAGCAACCTAGAGAACAAAAGCCGGTAGTTACACCTTTTGTTATGTGCCAACAGTTACGCTTCCAGTCCTTCCATGTGCAAGCAGTGGCTGAAGGCTGGTCAAGCCGGCTGAAGCCACTGACGCTGGTCACACTTTGTTTAGAGTAGCTTAGAAACACATCTGGATGAGGGGAGGGGAAAACTACCTGCCATGGCTTCTCTACTGAAATGTAAGGCTTAAGAGAGCTAACTGAATAGCTTAAGGATGTTGGGAAGCAATTCTGTGAATTGCAGACACATGAACACCATTAGTGACTCTCATGTCTGAGATACTGGCTGATACTGGTGTTGTGTACTGCCAGCACTGACTGCTAGCAAGAAGATACAACCTGGAGAGGAAAAGTAGTGACTTTTCTGCTAGACTATGAAGGCTGTTCTTCAGATCTTTAAAACACAGATCTTTAAAAACACAGAGACAATTAACTCTTCTGTTACTAGCAAGTATCTCCTTCTGTAGCATAATGATTTCTCATCATCTGCGATGTCCAAATTAGGCTACTAATTTAACTGTGTTAGCCACTGCTATATCTCATACACAGTTTTGGGCACAGGTGCCCTCACTCTGGACCCCTGACTATTCCCAGTCAAGATAGCCTTGAAATGGTCACACTGTGACCACTTACACAGAGCTTTAAGAGAAACTATGTCAGCAAGCAAAATATTTAGGTATTGTACTTTACTAGTAGGAACATTAGGACTTCACCTTTGCAAGGGCCATGTAAGAATAGCACAAATACTTTTGCCAGGCTTTCAGAGACAGCGTTCCATTTTCCGTCACTGTCCATTCATCATTATAGGCCAAGAAAAATCACAGTCCATATAGAGTAAGAGCACAAAGATTACTAAAATTACTGTGCAGTTTCACAGCAGACCAGGTATAAGTACACATAAGTTAAACTTCAGCCTGCTGGGTCTCAGTGCAAAACCAGTCAGCTTCCCCTTTATCTACCACAAAGCATTTCTAGACCTGCTTTCTGTACCTCTGTAAATAACCTCATGTCCTGTACCAGGAAGGAGTCACAATCAGCTTAATTTACAAATTCTCTGTACAATAAAGTTTAGGAAAACTTCTGTCTCAAAAGGAGAAAGGTATTTCTTGTCTGGATCCCAGCTTCTCAAAATAAAATGTGAAATGAGCTAGAGAGACAGCAAAGCTCTCAGGTGAAGTGACAGCTTTTGGATGCAAGATTTGCATTTTCCTCTTAATTCTCAAACTGGAACAGGTTTATAAAAAGCAAAGCACAGTTCTATTGTGCATCCTATTTCTAGGGCTTCCCTTTCCCAGCTACAGCCTTTGGGCCTTCATCCACTTTTGTGCATTTAGAAATCTCTTCTACATTCATAGATAATTCTACACGTGTGTTTTAAAATTAATGAAATACCACTTCATGAAAAGTACAATATAACCAGCTGTGGCTACAAAGAACAAATTTGGGTCTGTCTGAGGAAAGGCCTGGTTCATTAGAAAAACCTTTAAGGCTTTAAGGTTCATTAGAAAAGCTACCTCAAGACTTCTTGCTAATAGCAAAGAGCTGTTCTAGATTACAGTACCAAAGAAGCGTATTTTAGTAAAGTACTTTTTGAGATGCTTGTTTGTTTTTTTTTTATCCAGTTTCTACATAGTCACTGAAAATACTGGCAAAAGGAAAGAAAATCACAAATATGAAATTTAACCAGTTAAGATCTTATACCTACTTTTCAGAAAATTGCTTTATAAAGTGTGCTCCATTTTGCAAAATATACTAGTTCTTTATTCCTCCTCTACAAATAGTAACAAGCTATTTCCTTTATTATTTCTACAGACAACAGCAATAATTTGCATTTCAATGATGGGGAAAACCAAGAGAGATTGACTATTTTTTCTAGAGTCTTCCAGGAGGCAGAAGACAGTAACACAGGGAACTACATTTCAACAACCTAGTAGTGCCATGGAACACTTAACCAACTTTTACTTGAAGCCAGAACTACAACATTGCACAGAGATTTAAACCTATTTCTGTGTCACTATTTCTGTAACAACTTCTCTTCAGTTCACAAACTGCAAATGTAACGTTCAGATGAACAAAGGCAAGCTGAGGGAGCTGCCTTGCTCACTGCAGTTAAAATTAAGCACTAACATGAACTTTTCCTCTCCTCAACTCTCCAGAGTTTACAGTAATCCAGAACAGAAAATGAATCCTGTACTGGTTTTAGGGCTTCAGAACTAGATACAAAACAAAAACCCAGAAACAAAGAGCAGAAGACATTTGCAACTCAGGAGCAAGAAAAAAAAAGGAAAAACAAAATATTTTCATAGTGAGGAAATCACTCTCAACTGAGGCAGAATAAGCTATTTGCCTCTAACATCCTTTCTCACCAGAGTGGAATTTCCCTGGGAAAAAACCTTTCAGTCTATATTCTCAATGATATTTAGTACGGAATTCCATGCTCTCAAAGTAATGGATACAGACATCTAGCAATTTATACTGTGCAACTATTGACTACAGTAGAAAGAAAGAAAGAGAAGTCAACCTTGAGAGTATTCTCCTGTTTAAATGTGCTTCAAAACACCACAGTGATACAGGTATAAAGTAGCTGGGGACGTGGAGTTTGCAAAGACAAAATGACTGAGCAAGGGTGAAGTGCTAACATGAATGTCAGGGGCAGGGAAAAAAGGAAAAAGCAAACTACAGACTTGTTAAGAGTAGAGGAAATAAAAACAAATCTAAAAAGTGCTTGACCACAGTGCTGAAGTACTAACAAATACTAACAGAATGGCTTCTACCTCACTTGGACACCTCAAGCTAAAATAGTCTTAAAAAGAGAGTATCTTCAGGCATTACAGATTCAGCATCCATTGTGGAAATGACTTTTCATTCTGTAAGTTTAAGCACTCTAAACTGCATGTTGTGGAAAGAGATACTCTTCAGTCATATAGCACCTGCCTGACAACTTGTTACTAAAGCCAACCCACAACTGAAGAGCTGTTCACTGATAGCAAGTTCCACAGATCCACTCAGTTGGACTTAAAGAACAAGGTAAGTCTGTTTCAACCATCTGGTACAGTAAGTTTTCCAGCTTTAGCAAAGTTAGTTGTCCTCTTGTTCCAGCTGATAGCACTGACCAGCCCTTCTGGAGTAAGGCTTTAGTGCTAACATGATATACCTGCAAGTATGACCAGAGAATGTGCTTCCTCCCCAGATTCTGCAGATACTTGATCAAAATTATATATGGATAACAAAGTCCAGACCGCTTCTTTAAAATCATTTCAGCCAAACAGCTTTTGAGAAGCATTAAGAAGGAACTGCAGAAAGCTCACAGATAATTGTAACTCTCTCCTCAGACGTGCAGTATGCATTGAAATGTAGAACCATAGAATGGTTTGTGTTGGAAAGGACCTTAAGATCATCTAGTTCCAACTCCTCTGCCATGGCAGGGACGCTTCACACCAGATCATGTCACCTAAGGCTCTGTCAAACCTGGCCTGGAACACTGCTAGGGATGGAGCATTTACTGTTTCTTTGGGCAACCTGTGTGAGTGCCTCACCACCCTCACATCTCTACCTCTTCTAATTTTGAAGAAACCTGCACCAGCTTTTCACCCAGCTCACTGGCAAATGTGCAAAGAATATCTAAACCATAATGAATCTGAAGGGAAAACACTGAGATTATATATGCATGCATACAATAAAGAGGAGACACACACACAAACACACGTTTTTTCCCCCTCCCACCGCTGCTTTCACAGCATAGCAGCTGTACAAAGTAACATCCAATCTTACATAAAGAAAGGGCTGGCCAGTGGGAATTTAAACACGTAAGACCTTGATATCAGGGAAACGAATCTATAAGAACTAAAGTGAAAACTCGGAAGGAGCAACTGCAAAGCTAAATCATTTCTGTGCCACAAACTTCTAAAACTGCATATGGCATTAAATGGTCCTTCAAAAAATACATTTATTTAGGGTATTTGCAGCATCCCTGGTGTAAACATAGTTTTGGTAACGCTGAGATATTGCTTTCCTACTTTTCCCATTGCTTTACAATAAAACAAATGCTTTTCCTAGTCAGCAGCTTCTGGTATGTATTTAAAATAAGATAGCACCACTCTTAACACTGGAGTTTCCATCCTGAAAGCATCTGATTGCAGTATTCACAAATGTGTCAATGCTGCAACAAAATATAAGATTCCACAACTCCAGTGATTTATTTATAAGACTGAATTCAGAAACAGAGCTCCTGAGAAGAGCTATTTTACAGCTTCAGGTGTAAGCAAAATGTGTTTTAAGAAGCCACCACCCACCATGTGCAGTTTTAGCAACTCATTTTTTAAGATTAAGAGACATGTTTATTTTTGTCCACTTAGTATCTTTGATAAGATTATGAAAATCAGCATCTTGGCTGCAAGTAGTGCCTCGCTTAATGTGTAATTGCTTTGCCAAAAAGCAAAACAAGAATGTGTTAATGAGGCCTGTGTTTTCAGTAGCTGTGTATGCACAGGAATATTTGAATACACTAAAAGGCTGAAGCAGAAGCACTGAAATATTTCAGCAGCCCTTGTAAGCATTCACAGCTTGAGATGTCAAGCGAACGAAACTAGAAGAGGGAAATTGATGGTCACAGACCTTGCTGAGCATTCTGATATAGAAAACATGCACGCTTTGGAATTGTCAGGGCACAGACACAGTATCATTTATGTCAAGGGAGATACCAGAGTATCTGTGACGCTTGAGTCTCATTGCAAAAATAACTGAACCTTCATACGTTCTCGAGTTGAGCTTTTCCTCTAGATCACAGTATTTTAGGCAAATTTGGCTCCACAGATCACTTGCAAAAAACACGTTACTCTCAAAATCACAAGAGAGATTTAAGAAAGAAGTATCACCAACTAAATAATGAGATTAAAAGTCTTTATCACACTTTCAGTATTCTTGTGTAGCACTGTTTTCCATTATCTTTGGTTGTACAACCCCTCTTGCTCTATTTCTCCTGCTCCTTCGACCTTTTTGTACCACAAACTATTCTTAAAGTTTCTACTCTGCTTTTGCCAAATAAATCACCAAGTAAGCCTCCAAATCTTCATTCACAAGATCAAGGGGGGTTTCCAATCAAGTGCTTTATTACTTGATTTCTACCCATCCAAAATTCAGGATGAAAAAGTGAAGAAGAATGGAGGCTTCTCTTTTTCTTACTGTTTCTGGGGGTGGGGGGGTCCCCATGCTCTTCACCATACCCACTTAATGTTTCCATAAAAGAACCATTCAGGGGCACCTTGTCTCCCTCAGAATTTTCTCTGTCATTGAACACCACAGAGTTCAGTCCATGAAGTAGTTAAAAACGCATTATGAAAAGCATGTGACGTACACATTACAGTCGGTGGATGTTCACAAAGTGGAAGCTCACGGCTTCATATAGGCACACCGATACGCTGTACCTTCACAGTAACACCTGGCAGTATATTTCAGTGCTCATGAACACACGGACTCACACACAATTCAAGTTTCATTTATAAATGTTAAGAGTAAATAGAACGGATCACATCAAAACTTGCAACAGATTCGCTTTCCATCACGAGCACAGGCATTTAGAAACAGCTCTTCTCAAGGTAAAGACCTACAAAAGGATAGCAAGCACTCAGAAAAGCACTGTATCTCTACGTAAAGCTCCTATTGGTCAAGTGCCTACTTAAACATTCCTGGCTGTGTCCCTTACAGATACTGCAACCACAACTTACAGATTTTTTAAACCTGACTATTGCAACAAAAAGTGTAATCTCAACACAGGAAGGAAGCTGCAGATTTAGAAACCTGTATTTGGATTATAGCTTCTAACTTGAAGCTCAAAATGAAAGCGCCAATCAATAAAGTCAAAATTTAATGCCAGAAATTAGGCTTTCAAGCTAGTAATTACTTGTGTTAAGTATAACCGGTATACGATTTCACTTGGTAGCGTAACAACACAGATATTATGGCACATTCTATTTTATTGCTGTAATCATATTTTGAGAACAGCTTTATAAAAATAATGGAACAAAGTAACTTGACACTCTCTCGATTTCAACATCCGTGCAGTCTCTGTAGCAGAATTAACATTTTTCTGAAATGCAATCTCACCCCAGAATTCAAAAATCAAGTTGTATTATCACCAGCAACAAACCTCAATAAATAAAACTGGGTTTTATCTATATTTTTGCCTGCAAACAACATCCTCTGTGCAACTGACTCCTTATAACATAAGGGATCAGGCCAGCATTTTTACTGCTGATACACATAAGAAAATCAGACAAAAAGTTCTGAATCTAATTGAAAAGCAGTAGAGAGGTATTACTGCCCTCCAACACAGCATTCCTGATTAATATGCCTTATTCAAAACTAATATCAATCAGCAAGTTATGAACCCCAAATCTCCCTTTAAACAATCTAATTGGTGAACCACTAAGAGCAGTTCTTTTAAGTACTGAAAGGTGAGATAAGCTCCAAACAGACACGATTTCAAATGCAACCTCTCTCAAATTCCTATTTAGTGCACTCCATTTGAAGAAATAACTAATCATATCTGTCTAAAACAATGAAATGCTTCTCATCCTGCTGGCCACATCAGGACACCAGAGTGCTCCAAAGCACTTCCAGGACAAAAGCACTGCATGCCTAGTTGACTCAATATACCAAGCTTGGTCATGAGTGCTTATCAAATATTACCACCAAACTACATCTTGCAGCTGCTTGACCCAGTCAGTCTTCACATAAAAGCTTCGATTGACAGCTGTTAGATTGGTACATGGCAGGTTTGCCTAACTTCACTGAGCTTCAGGTAAGTCTTCTGGCAGTTAAGAATATATTTTAAATAAATACACGTGTCCCCACAAAAATGGACAGGCAGATGCAAGGAAAAATAGCAGAGAAGGGAGAAAAACTGCGCAAAGACCTACAGAAGAAAGGCTGGCTGACTGAGGGACTGCAGAGTGACAGCTCCTGCCCCCAGCTTCAAGAAGGAAAAGCTGTGGTTCTGAAGCAGGGCAACAGTTTCAAAGCAGCTCCACTGCTTGTCATGGCTGGATAAAAAGAGTAAAGGCTCCCCTGCTCTCCTGAGCATCCTCCTTTCATTGTTATCATGCACAGTTATGTAACACTGGTAAAACCAGACAGATTTTAGAGATTTCTGAACCTATACTGAAGTACAGAGAAAGACCTGGCTGGATGGCCGCACACAAAGAGTTGTGGTCAATGGCTCAATGTCCAGTTGGAGACTGGTAGCGAGTGGTGTCCCTCAAGGATCGGTGTTGGGACCGGTCTTGTTCAACATCTTTGTCGCTGCCATGGACAGTGGGATTGAGTGCACCCTCAGCAA
>JBCJKH010006734.1:0-23611 GCA_039877255.1 Loriculus beryllinus | reverse complement strand
TGCCTTAGCATGCCTTCCAGGAGAATCTGCTCCAAGATTTTGCCAGGCACAGAGGTGAGACTGACTGCTCTGTAATTTCCTGGGTCATTCATTTTTCGCGTCTTGAAAATGGGGGTTATATTTCCCTTCTTCCAGTCGCCGGGAACTTCACTTGACTGCCATGATTTTTCAAATACGATGGCCAGTGGCTTAGGAACTTCATTCACCAGCTCCTTCAGGACCTGTGGATGGATTTCATCAGGTCCCATGGACTTGTGCTCGTTCAGGTTCTTAAGATGGTCTCGAACCAGATCCTCTCCTACAGTGGCCCCAAGATCTTCCTTCTCACAGTCCCTGCGTCTGCCCTCCAAGACTTTGGTGGTGTGTTCAGAGCATTTGCCAGTGAAGACTGAGGCAAAGAAGCCATTTAGAACCTCAGCCTTCTCCAAATACAGGGTAGCCAGTTCTCCTCACAGCTTCTGGAGAGGGCCCATGCTGTCCCTAGTCTGTCTTTTATTTGCAATATACCTATAGAATCCGTTTGTGTTATCTTTTTTAAAAAAACAAACAAACAAAAAAAAAAAAAAAAACCACCAAAAGATAAAACTCGAGGCGCAGTGCCTTAAGGGTGCAGGCAGCGCCCGCTGTCTCGGCAGTTCTCATTCCCGGTGTGTCCTCCCTGTCTCCGTTTCCAGGCCGCCCTGGGGCGGGCAGTGCCGCTCCGCAGCACCCTTGCTGCCGGCCCGGCTGCCGGGGGAGAAAGAGTGCTCGGGAGGCCGAGCCGGCCCGGGGCAGCGGCGGGCGGGGGACCCGTCCGGTAGCGGAGCGCGAGCAGCGCCCCGCCGTAGGCCCGCCGGGCCGGGCGCACGCCGAGGAGGCCGAGGCTCAGCCGGAGCAGCAGCGGCTGTCACAGCGCGGCCCGCACGCACGTCCTGCCCTGCCCGCCCGGCCGCCAGCTCCCGGCCCCCCGCACCCAGCGGCCTCCAACGGCGCCTGCCGGCCCGCAGACATGGCTGTCCCACGGGACAATAAATGCAATTGAAATGGTCGCATTTTCCCTGTGTTCCCCAGAGAGTGTATTTTAACAGGTTCTGCTGTTGCTTTCCCTTTTGTGACTGACAGAGGGGTGGGAAAGGTTCTTTTTTATTCTCTCCTACACAAGACTGGTAGCACTGAGGAGCAAGAGTCACTAGAAGCAGCAGCAGGGAGAAAAAGAGCTCCCCTGGGATCAGGATGAATGTAGCCAAAGGCACAGGGAGCCTTTCTGTTTCCTTTATATGGAACTGTCCTAGCCTTTGAGGAAATAAAGTACCTTATATCTGCTTTAATCACTTGCATGCAAGATAATTGTAGTTGGAGGGAGCTATGTGCAATTGTTCTCACCTGGCAAGGATCATGTAATATTTAGAGGGAATCTCACAGAAGATTTCAGGGGGAACGAAAATGATATACTCTTGTTATGACATGATGGACTCTAGACTGGCTTTGTCATTTAGATGTAGGATTCCAAATCCTCGTTTTATTTCCTTGGCATACCTTCATCTCTAAGACTCTGTTGTTGTCCACTGAGGCCTGGGATGCCTGAAGGATTATCACTTAAATAAAGTACCTTTTACCTTGGTCAGTCCTGCAACTAAGATGATGTTGCATGCAAAACTGCATGTTGACTTCATAAGCTGTAAGAAACATACAGTAAAATACTGTGTGCTGAAACAATTTTCCCAACTGTTCTCAACGCAAGGCACAAGAAGCAGAAGGCATCGCATTACTTTTAAAATATATGACAACATATCGTAAAATGTTATGCACCAAATCTCTGCGTGCTACCATTATTACGCCAAGTCCTACTAAAAATAATTATGTGTGCATCCTATTCATGGAAGAACATGCAAGTTACAGATTATACTGCCAGAATTCCTGATGGAAAAACGGTATTTCCTGTATATACCTGTGTTGTTCTTATTCAGACGTAGCTACTATGTAACCTTATTCTATCGTTATGCAATATTTACCTCTGCATTACATATATAGTAATATATTAATCCCTTGCCTCATGCCTTCTTTATTTCTTTATTTCTTTATTTCTTTATTTAGTGCATTGCTTTATTTCTTTTTTTTTTCCTGATGGTATTCCTAGAACCGGAAAATCAGCATTGAAAAACATCACATGCTTAACAGAGTTTGACTTTTCTCTCCTGTTGCAGTCTGGTCTGCTTTCATCACTGCCTACATGCTCTAGCTTTACCTGAACTACTTCTGGGGCTTGTTTTTCCCCACAGAGGCAGGTATTGGGTGCTTGGCAATACTGCCAGTGGACCCCAGGCTATGGCTGCTGACCTCACGGTACATGGGGAGGGTACTTGCATGAAGACCACCACACTGTCCTGGAAACCTGGAGACCAAACACAAGCAGGCACCAAGAAGGAGGTTTGGGAATCTTGTTGCTGACAGGGCTTGCTCCAGCAGTTGGAGGCAAAGGTATGATAAAGCAGAGGATTGGAGATGAGTGTTGGCCTTGGCACAGCCTTTTGCACGTAGAGTATTTAACACTTGCATCTGTATTAAAAATGAGGTAGCAAGAGTACTGCCTGCCAGATGAAAACTACCATGAGATGCATTTGCAGGAATGAAGAATCTGCATTTGTACATCTGAAGGCAGAAACAGACTTTCTGTTTTGAAGACTGAGGATTTTAAAGCATGGTGGCATCTGTACCTCCTACTTGAGTCTGAACAAAAGGGTCCACAAATTGTCTTCACAGATCAATAGGAAGACAGCCAGATCCAGAACAAATTTAGGCAGTGCATTCTGGTGCACAATCATGAGCAGCCAGGATGGTCTAGTCAATGATATTACAGGAAATCAGATTTCTAGTCTATCAATTTTTCTAGTCACATTTCTCATCACTTATCAAGGATATTGGCCAGATTATCTAGATCCCGTGGAAATGGGAAATGGAAAGTGGAAATGCACTGCATGTTTTGAAATACCACTTTCTTATATTGAAATCTCTGGTAATTACGGAATTTTGTGGATGCCAATGGAATTGCCATGCCACTGCAATTGATTTAGAGATGTGTCAGATATGAGTCAGACAAGTTTTATTATTAACCAGAATCTACGTTTTGCTTTGGGAGCAACAAATATGAACATAAATTATCTTCTTTTGTCCATGCAGGTTTTCACAGAGGGGTAATCAGTACCTTCCCTTCCAGTAATCATCTTCATGACATGCCAGGCTTTAGATGAAGCAAATTCTGTGGTGAGAGACTGATGAGATGGCAGGTGGGGAGCACAGTGTGCCTAGGAAGCACTGCTAGGGGAAATCTGTAATGGGGTAGGACACCAGAGGCTGATTCCAGACTCAGGCATCTCTGGCTGCTTTATGGGGAACAGTAACTGCTCTTTTACTGAGTCTAGTTTGATAATCTTCAGTGGTATTTTGTTTTGAATGAGGGTCTCACAGAGTGTGGTTTATTCAGGCTATGTCCTCTGTTTTCCTTAGTTTATGTGGTCTACTTTTCCTTTTAGGTGTTTAAGTCAATTTAAAAACAGCTTCTTGTCATGTTTACATTTGATAACTGCTTCCAGAATATACTTCAGTTCACCTTCATTTAACTCCAGCTGTAGTCACAGAGACTTTTCCAGTACAGCAATTGATGTTTTGTTGTGAACATTGACATCTATGTAAATGAAGCAATTAGACAGCCATGATTTGCTGGCCCTCGTCACTCTGTTGTATTCACAGAGATGCCTTCTCTTGGTGATTTTTATCTATGCTGATTTTACATGCAAATGCTATTTTCTGTTAATATATACAACTATTCAAATGATGAAGTGAAGCAATCACAAATATAACCCTTTTAATGCAATGCTGGTTGGTTGCTTTGGTTTGTTTTGGTTTTTTTTTAATCACAGGGAAGTGTACAGATGAAGGCATGCTGTTTAACGTAATTATGAAAAAGATAGCTGCAACATAATGTGTTAATATTTCCCCTTTGTTGAATGCTGACTTTAATTAAATGAACTCTTTACCTAAGAGAAGCAAATTGATTTTGTGATTCAGATACTGTCAATAAAATCATTATGACTAGTGAGATCAGATGTTAATAATCAAGAACAAATGCATAGTCATAACTTCAAGGCCATTACTTGTCAAATAATGGACAATCAGAAGAACAAGGTTTACAAAGACATTAATTCATGAATTAACAATTTATCTAGCATTGTGTTAATATGATTTTTGTTATCATTATTATTATTACTATTAAGACATATGATATAGTGAAGTAATCATTTATCATTAGGTTGGTCAATTCATTGCTAGTAATACCAAAATTTAAGGTTCAGAGCTAACATCCTAAATAGATGGTTAAACACGCACACTGTTTTATATGAAATAAACACAAACATATGGGAAAACTTGTGCTCCATTGCTAAATTAAACCCAGCTGTTCTATTTTTCTTACATATGTATCAGTCAAAGTCAGACTATATTTGGGGAGAAAACTGTAAGGTCACCAGTCAGCAGCGTGGCACTTTTTGAGATATGATCAATGTTTTGGGGACATAGTCTGAGACAGATTAAAAAGGCTTCACTTCCAAAAAGGTCTAAGAATTGAAAAACAGGCACAACAGCTGACAGCTAAAGACTGCCTTTCATAATTTCTTCTGGAAAACTTTCTTCCATATACAATCTATTACAATTGGCCCATATAGTAAACAGCTGTACAAATGTAAGATAGAAAAAGAAGCATATATACGTTTGCATTTTACTTCAGGATAGGTATGACATAGCTTCCTGAAGGAAGTTGTATGATTTCTTAAGCTTCTGTTTTAGTTTATTAGCTTAGGTCTGTCAAGCTTTTACACGTTTGTGTTTCTGGCCATCCCTTTTCAGAACTCCTCCTGCAGCAGTTACTGACTGGCTAAACTCAAATACAGGGCTGCCAAACACAGAGCCATGGTTACCACTCATCCTGCCAGACTTCATTAGTCTTCTTGTACATTTGTCTAGGAAAATATCTATTTCGATTTACTCCTCAAAGATCATACAATCATTTAGTTTGGAAAAGACCTTTAAGGTCATTGAGTCCAACAGTTAATGAAGTCCAGATTAATAGTTTCATTTTAAGTCTGTAACTATTTCATAACCTGTGCTCAGAAATGATGCCTTTGTTTTCTTTTAAGGACTCTGGTCTGACTTCAGTAAAGATATTTGGATGGACTTTTCCTACTACACAAAAGAGATATAGATGGACTTCTTATGCGAAGAATCACTTCACGTAACTTTTGAACATTGTTTAGTTTGCTTGCAGTAGAGCATACATCAAGGTGACTACCCAAAAGGGATATCTTTCAGCATCAAAGGTCGTGGCTTGATTTCTGATCAGCTGGTCAGCTGTCCTCTTTAATAAAGAATATATGTATATGGATATGAGGAAACAAATCTATGGAAATGCCACCATAACTTGTTTCCTTTTGTTAGTAATTAGCCATTTAGATTTGCTTAATTTACAATTGAAAGCCCCCTAGCATGGTCCAATAAATAAATAAATAAAAAGTAGATAAGGGTTCATCTGTAGAAGTTGCAATCTAATCCAGTATGATGGCTTCAAATGTCATTTACGATGTGGAAATCTTTGAGTCTTGATTTCTGCTTAAGCAGCTGGAGTTTTGTTGGATAATTCAGTCTTCAGTATCCTGCTCATATCCTATTACGAGCTTTTTCCTGCTGGATTTCTTCCACTGTCTTCGCAGCTTAAATAGCAGTTGTCAAAGGCTTCTCAGTATGTTTCTGCAGCACCTGATACACCCTCCCATTGATATCCTCAGGTTGACCTTTGAAAGCTTTCAGTCACAGCAGAAACTGCAACAAGGAAACTACACTAATAAAAATAGTGGTTTTATGCTAATTGATTCCAGACAGTGCAACAGGCCCTACTGCACCTGAGAAGTGATGAGCCCACTGGCAAAAAAGAGTTTTGGAGATGGAAGCAAAAGTAGTAAAGTTAATCCAGGCAAAGCACAAGACAAAGAAAGGCAACCAGAATTCCGTGGGTTTTTTTTATCTTCCAAGTCCTCCACCAGTGGCACACAATTGCACAGCTCTACTTTGATTTGTATGCTGCATGGCTTTCCTTTTCATAAAGCTGAGACACCTACAATATCTCTGTGCTGTCCAAAGGGCTTTACAAAGTCACAGTGGCAGCTGGGGATGCCCAGAGCATCATTCCTGATTAGTTCATATTGTGACCCCCTCACACCTGCTCTACATATTCTCCATTTTACCTCCCTGAGAGGTAAAAGCATTTTACCTAAGAGCTTGGTTGTTGGAGGGTAAATGCAAACATTTTCAGCCTCACACTGTTGTGCTAAATTTTTACAGCAGAGGGTATTGATGATATTGTAAGCAGAGATTAGAACAGGATTGAGAAGCAATAAATTTGTCCCACTATCCGTTGATCATATTTATGGTGCAGAACGAGTCTTGCAACTCTTTCAAGGGCAAGCAAGACTTGCCTAGGGGGAGCCACTTTGTTGACAAAGCAGCTGGAAAGTAATTTCAGTGCAAGGAGACACCATGTGCAGCTTTCTGTTTCTGCAGGTCTAGGGCCAGCTTTTGTTGCTCTGAAAAACATGACAGAGTAGCTGACCAAACGTTGCAATGCTAATAATTCAGCTATGTTTTTAACCTAAACTACAGATACTACATTTTAACATAATCAGGTTTGGCATCTGATTCTGTGTTTGCATTACAGGAATATCCCAGCAAATGAATTCAGTGGAAGTACTGTTTGCCAGAATACTGAAAATACAGGTGGAAAGTTCTTTTTTAAATTCAGGTACACCAATCTTTTTTTTTTTATTATTTTTTTTTTATTTTCCTTCTAAGGTTTTAAGTCATTGCAATAAAGACAGAATGGACCATTTTAGCCAGGAAAAGCACCTATTTAGATAATATTAGCACCCACAATATTGTGGGTGCTATGCATTTTTATAAAGCTCATATCTATAAATAAGCACTCTTCATGTACAAATATATGTATTTGTATATAAAATTTATACCAAATCTAATAGCATTTTATGTACTAGGTACGCTCAACAAAAATACTTGGAAAACTCACAAATTAAGAGAAATAGCAAAACTCATGAAAGATGCTTGTTTTATATTAATGGTTTCAATTTATGTGTTATCATCAGCAGGGTTCAGAGCCAGATAGATTTTTCTGCAGTGTGGTGTTTATGGGGTTTTTGTTTATATTTTGTTAGATTTTTTCCTTCATGTCCCTTCCTTTTGAGTTTCAATTAATCACTACATTCCCATGGGAAACTATTTTCTAGGGAACAACTCTTTCACAACCAGTGATCCCAGCCAAACTCCACTGCAAATTAGTTTTCCTGCTGTTTCTTTTACAGGTACAACTGGGCAGCTTCTAACCTGCTGGTATATTTGTTGTTTCAGAACTTTGTTTTCAGGTAAAAATTTACCTGCTGCAGTTTAGAGTAGGTTTGAATTATGTACTTCTAACTAGGTTTCAAGTGACCATTGACACACCTCACCTCCATAATTTTGAAAAGGGAAACATAAGTCTTTGGTTCAAAAATTCAATATTGAGTCTCTAGATCTGTGACTGAACACAGGGCATACTCTTCAGTTAGCTTTATCAGGAATTGTATCTCTAGAGATACCACATATCTTTATGGAAGCAGAAGGATGGACTCCATGTTTTAGATTGAAATCCAAGTACTAAATCATGCCCAAAGATGTATCTGTTTAATACTTGTCACTTGAAGCTTACTCACTCCAGTCTGAGATACTACCTTGTCATTCTTCTCCAGATCCTTTTTCCTGCACAATTTAGGCCATGTTTAAGCTTATGCTAGCTTGCAGTTTGAGGGAACAGGTTGAAAATGGGAGATAATGCTCAAGCTAATGGTCTTCTGGTGATACAGGAAGCAGCAGCCTGAAATAGTGTGTTGCTAGGCTGCTCTGTCATGTTGACTTACTCTCATTGGCCTCATCTGAGGAACATGACTGTGGTAAGGTAATAGTAACTGCCTCTTGCAGTGGAGATGAGCCTTCAGATAATGCCTTTCACATTGCAAAAACGTGGGGTCAGCTTTTAAAGGCATTTAAGCATACCAAGATTTGGACAGGCAGAAATGAGATTTTAAAAATTCATTAGGTACCTCCTTTAGAAGCTTTTGAAAAGTCCACTTACGGTCTGCCTGTCTAAATACACCTTAAAAGTAAGGTCCTTAGGGCAGGACAGACTACTGTTTGCAAGCAATTGGTTTCTCAAATGCTAGTATTTCCCTCCGTTTTGTAAGTTATCCAGAAATATGGCCCTTTTTAACAGCAGCAAAAAAAAAAAAATAAAATTATTTAAAATAGGTTGGCGAGCAGCTTTGTGCACATTTTTGGGTTATGAATTGCCATTTGTCAGCTGTTTGTAGTAAATATTTGGTTGACTCTTTGATGTAGGGTTGGTGCTTGGCTTCCTAAATCATAAGTTCTGCATTATTTTGCTGGAATAGATGATGTAACTTTATAAATGACTTCTGTTTCTTTCCATAATGAATTTTCAACATATAATGCATTTTGTTTGTTTTGTTTAAAAGGACTTCAGTAAGTGGAGCTTAAATTAGCTGTTTGAAATCAGTTGTACAGACAGCACTTTATTCCTACAAATACTAGTAAAACCTCATTAGCAAAGGCACAGGGGCAAAGTGATTTTAAACCTTTTTCCTTTCTTTTGCTAAATGTTCTACATTTATGGTTTATGACTACCTTTATCAGTTCTGTACAAACATCAACTAATTAGTGTCCGGAGACTGCAGACAACCGGGAAGCCTGGTGTTTGTCACCCATTTTTACAGTGGGAAACACCTGGACAAAGACACACAGAGGTCCTACACTGAGATAACTGCAAGAGCATGTTGAGCCTACAGTAACTAGTGCCATACCTGCCCAGGTCAGTCTGCTGTCCTGTTGTGTGGTGCATGACATGCTGCTGGTAGGTCTCTGATAACAGTCATGTAGAAATATTCTGCTGAGAGTCTAAATTTTCTGTGTGTTAGCTTCCCACATTTTTGGAAAGCGGTCAGGAGACAGTAATTCTCATCCTTTAAATCTAAAGATGTTTTATTACTTTAAAAATAGTCTTTTAACAGATCAGAAAGCATAACCTCTTTTTACATCACACGTAGAGAAGATAAATCATTGGATGCCTTAATTTATAAGTACCCATTATATTCCAGCTTTATTGCCAGTATCTATTTACACATTTCCCACAAAGAAATTAAAATAGAAGAACATATTGTTCCCCAGACTTGTTGATTGACTTACTGATTTATGAGCTTGGTTTCTGAGACTCAACCAAAGCCTTTCCCATTGCACCACACTAAGAGTCATGAAAATAATGGAACAGAAATAACACATGGCTAAGCCATGAATGCTTTCTGTTTAAGCAACATCAGGCGGACCTTGAAATGTTTGAATATCTAAACTCTGAAATCTCCAGCAAACCACACAGGAAATAGTTGTTCTACACCAACAAGACACGGAAGAAACCTGGTGTTAAAAAGAACCATCCATTTATGTTTCTTTCAGCACTAACAATTAAGTTAACTTAAACATAGAACATTGAGAAAATGCATGCTGACATTGAATGATTTGAATTTAAATTTCATGGTAAAGTAACCTTTAGGTACTACTCTGCTTTCAGATATGTTGGAGGAAATGTTGAGTAGATATCCTGCTCAAGCCATCCTGTTTACTTTGCCTACAGCGTGTACACCATTCCAGGCCCTGTCTTTTCTCTTTTTCCCTTTTTTTTGTACTTATCAGTGTGTACTTTTACTATGTAGTTTTTCCTGCAGGTAATGCCTGTTTATTTTTAGCACAGCTAATGGTGTGGTTACTTACAACGTACCAGGCCTGCCTTCTGAATAAGGGGAATGACTCATATTCATTAAAATGAATCTTGATGCATTTGGCTACTCATACAAAACAGAGGTGCATAGTGTCAGGGAATTAGAGGACACAGAATTCATTAATCCATGAGGTGGCAGTGATGCCAAGCAGAGACAGGCATAAATTTCTCATATGTCTTGGTGACAAAGTGATTGTTTTGGGGGAAAAGAAAAAAAGCCTGTAATTTTTTTTAATATTTGACTCTTGGAGGGAGGTTGAAAAGGAAAAGGGTTTGTGTAAATCAAGCCGATAGATATTTTTAAGAAGAATTTAATTCATGTGACCTGTTTGTATTTTTAATTTAATTTTGAATTTTGGTAATACTTCAGACACTTTTGATTCAGTAATTTCTTTGCTTTGGAATGATTTTGCCTAGCAACATTTGCACTGGTGAACAGGCTGAGAACAAAATCCATTATATGAGTAGCAGCACGAGGTGACATCAGCTTTATTCTACTTGGTGATTTTGATTGTGTGTGGGTTGCGTGCAAGTCAGTCCCTTCTGTTTAAAATAATGGTGTGGCCAATACAAATAGTTGCTGATCTTGATACTTGGGGAAAGCAGAGGAAGGACAGAGAGAGCAAGTTCTCTATGTAACTTTTATCTAAGAAAAATGCAGCTCTTGACACAGCCTTTCTTCTAGGACCAACCACCCACTGACTTCAAGAGGAGTTTGCAGTGTGCAAGGGAGATGAAAGTGGTCCAGCGCTTTGAAACTGGGATGCATTCCATAGTGCCAGTCCTTCAAGGCTCTGTTAGTGTGGGAGAGGGTCATCTTCACACACTGGTGGTTGTATGACATCTACTGAAACAGAATGTTTGCCTCAGTTAACTTTTATGCCAAACACATGGTATTTTATAAAGATGACTCGCTTGTATAGCCCTCTTACGCCCTCCAGTAGCTATGACAATATGTTCACTGTTGGTATATTTTAATATAGACAAAATAATACATAATCACTAATAATTTGCATGTAAGTAGCACATTTTATGCAGCGTCTGGTAGGCTTATTACTGATCTGAATTGACTGGGTTTCCCAAGTCTCTTTTGAGACAAGTAAGTGAAAGCTGATGTTTGCAAAGTTGGAGGGTTGAAGTTAGACAACTAAATCAGTGCTGAAGTCTCAGAAAGAGCATTTCTGTATTAAAAAAATCTGAGTCCCTGCAGTTTCAAATATCTACAGTATTGTGCAAGTCATACAGCAAGTCAGTGATGACAATAATAATAATAATAATGACAATGATAATAATGACAAGAATTATGAGGGAAAAAGACCTCTTGCTCAGATTCAAGTTGCTCATATGCATATCAATCAAGCAATTACCATGTGCTACAATAATTATAACTCAAGAGCAGGCTACGTCACAAATCCTGCTGGTTTCGTTTTGGACTTCATCGCTGCCACCTCAGACCTGCTACAAGGGTCATTCATGTAAGAAATTTTCCAGCTTGAGGTTTTGGCTTGTAGTAACAACTTTGGTAATCTTTTGATCTTTGTGTCCCAGTGCATCTGCGGATACAGTGTTGATGGGATGGCTATGCAGGAAAATGACATACACTGTGGACAGAAACCAACCCTGCTCTTCTGTACTTCCCTGCACTACAGAGAAATGCAAAGCTGCGGAAGAACAGGCTGAGTACTAGCTGTGCAGCAGAATGATGACAGTGGTGGTGAGCTCTGACATGTGGAAGTCACTTCTGTGAATAACGCTGAACCGAACTCTGCAGCTTTCCTGCTGGTGCCTAAGATTTACCTCTGGAGCTTGCATTTGATTCAGCTTCTAATGGCTAAGCCAGGGTGCTTCTGGTCTAACAAATACATAGGCAGTGACATATAACTCAGTGTCTTCAAAGTCTCCTTTATCCTGAAGGATAATTGTTTTTATTATTTTAAATTATGTAATAATGCCAAGACACTGCAGTAATGGATCTCCTAAAACACACACACTGTAATAATGATTCCCCTTTTATTATGTCTCTAGAATGCTTAAACTAATAATCTCTGGAAAGCCTTCCCTGCACCAGATGCAGCTAGCGAATGGTTTTATTGTTATTCCCCACACTACCAGCATCTAAATCCATGAAGCCAGGAAAGACTGTCCAGAGAAGAAGCAAATCAGCATTGATCACTGAGGGATTAATTTCTAACAGAGTGGATAAATCCCCACTGTCTCTCCTAATGTTCTTCCTGGCCCAACGCACCCTGACGAACCA
Organism: Loriculus beryllinus; assembly: GCA_039877255.1. Classification (NCBI taxonomy): domain Eukaryota; kingdom Metazoa; phylum Chordata; class Aves; order Psittaciformes; family Psittacidae; genus Loriculus; species Loriculus beryllinus. Next base: position 11,438 of record JBCJKH010006734.1, on the reverse strand, counting down.
CTGGCCTCCTTCCAACTCACTGTGAAAGGAAGTCAGAAACACAGTGAGATGATTCAAAGGAGTAGTCTCATCCATTGCACCCAGACTGCTTAATTTTATTCAAAAGCCCAACACCAGCTCCCACTGCCAAATCTGTCTTGCTGAGATATACATGAGCTGAAGCTGAGTCTGATTATGTGTCAAGGACGATAGCAAATCTGTTTCAACAGAAACTGTGAAATATCAGGAGGTGGCTAGTAATGGAATTAGGTCCATCTCTCCTCTCCTGATGCACTCACACCAAAATCAAGTCACTTCATTTCAGTGTTAGCCTCTGTGGCAGATATGTTGCTTATGCCAAACGTTATCTTGGGAAAGAGGTGCTGTACAGACCTTTTTGCCTCCAAAATGTGAGCAGGTGATGGCTACAAGTTGAGAAAACATTACCTCTGTTCTTCCAGCTCTGTCTGCAGGGACTGGGCCAGTGCTGGATGCCCTAGAAATTGGTGAGGGTGGCTGGCACTGGAGTTGGCTTTCGGTGACATTACTGAAATGGGTGCTGCAGAACAGTGTGCCCCATTGGGTCTTCAAATGTGTGCAGCAGCGCTATGTACAGAAAGTCGTTAGGGATAAATGTTATTCCAAGGAGTCTACTTCTCCATTTTGGCCTTACATTGTTATGTGTGACTTAGAAACTAGGGATTTCCAGGAAATGGAAAGAACAAGCTTTTTGTAAGAGGATAAAATGCTTTTTTTTAAGTGCTAGATCTGAAACTGCCCTGCAGCTGTAATTCAATTTTAATAAATTCATGGCACTTTTTGTGAGACTGTATTTGAGCCTTTTTTTTAATTCCTTGGGTTTGGCTGCAAGTCTTTAGAAATTTTGTGAGTCTAAGGCTTTTCTTTATTTTTTATTTTTTTTCTCTCTGACCTTCATGAGTATATTGGAAAGCAAAAAGTCCTCTAACAAAGTGGTTTGACTAAAAGACTGATATTTGAGTGAAACTGAAAGCTAGATACTTGTAAATATAACAGCAGTTGTAGTCAGACTAGCAAAAAATGATTTATGAGGTCATCATCAGCTGTAAGGCCCTCCTAGAAGAGTTTACTGTTCCTAATTCTCCTACCAAAACCACTACATAATAGAATTGATTATTATATGATATGATATGGTAAGATATATAGATACATAAAAACATATGGAGAGAGGAATTTGGATAAAACTACACCCTTTATAAGGTACACCACCATCTGAATCTTTCTCATTGAGAAAATGCCATTTACATTATGATAGGCCAAGATTTCCTAGCCTAGTCATGGAAGCATGGGAAAAAATGCTCAAATCCTCCCACATGCACAAGAGGGACAGAACCTTTATAAATTGCTCTGGCATATGTTAAAGAATGCAGTTATCCTTTTAATACTGAAGTTGGGAACTGTCAAAAAAATCTCAGAACCTGTCTCTTGGAAGTTAAAAGCTATGACCAGGCTAAGTTAGGGAAGCACAGAGCAGCCTTCGTGAGGGAAACGTTTGGCTCAGAGACACCACAGGCTCTTGAGCCCGTTATTCCCATTACGCTTAAAAGCATGGATGTGTTTCTTCCTCCCATGTGCACACTGACATTGCTGAAAATATTTGTTTAGCCCAGTTGCTGCTGCTAATTTTTCCCTGCCTAGCCACTGTGGACCAGTACATCTGTTTCTTAATTAACAGTTGTTGCTGTTTCAGGCTCAGAAGTAGTAAGGGATAACGGGAAATGTGCTAAACTGGCTCTATTATATCAAGTCTGTTATGACTGGGCTATTGCAACTTTACACTTCTGTTTTCCCTAGGATGCTCTTAGCTGAGAGTTTGAGGCCCAGAGGGCTCTGCTGATCGCCTAACACCCAGTGATGTACACCCAGTGATGTACTTGGCCCGTACTGGACAGCAAGGCAGAGCACTGCTTTTGTTTGCAACTAACCTTCTTAAAACAATAGCCTATCCATTTTTGGGGGGATCACAGCTCATACACAAACAGGATGGCATGACAGTGAGAGGCCAAAGGGACAGCCTGCTCTCTATAAGTTCATTGGGGGTGGTAAACACAAGAGGGGGAGAGAAGCTATTTACGCTACAGAACAATGTTGGCACAAGAACAAATGGGTCTGAATTGGCCATGAATAAATGTAAACTGGAAATTAGAAGAATATTTCTAACCCTCAGCAGAGAGGCTTGGGAACAGCCTTCCCATTGGGGGCAAGAAACCTAACTGGGTTTAAGATGGAACTTGATAAATTTATGAAAAGGATTATATGTTGTGGTTGCCTAAGACAGCAGGGGACTGGACACAATGACGCAAGATGCCTTTTCTAAGACTATGTTCTTCACAGTAAAAACAACAATTACTCTTTCATATGTATGTTTTTCAGGGCCTTCTTTTCCAGTCTAGGGCTGCACTTCTATTCATGACCACGCTGAAAGAATTTAGGTTCAAATATCGACTCAACCTGATAGCTATCTTGCACCAGAGAGCGGTGCTGTGTTGTGACCGTGCTGCAAATGATTCTGAGAACGAAACATAGCCCTGATTTTTTTCTAACTATATTATTTTTTTGCAACTGAAAATGACAGAGCTTTTAATTCTTACAGTGCTCTCACTGATGCAGAGACTGCTTTGCAAATTTGGCACAACTTATCTTTCTCATCAGGAAAAGCCTAAAACTAGAATAATAAGGAAATTCACAATCAGGGTGAAAGTGCATTGGCAAAACTGTTTTGGGCAGTTTAAACAGCTTATAACACACTGTATACCTGGAGGATGTGATAAAAATAGTTGCTCATGCTCATAAATTGAAACTGTTGCACAGCAATGTTAAAGACGTCTGTATTATCCAACTGAAATTAAAAAGCAATATTTAACATTAGGATTTCTATATAACAAATGTAAGACAAACCCATCATTTTTTTTTTTTTTTCAGTAGGAAATAATGATATCATTCCAGTATCTATTATTTTGTTTCAGGAAATGCAGTTATCACATTTTTTTCATGCTAAGTCATGAACTAGGGATAGCAAAGACATTTCCTTAACCCTGTCAGACTTCCTCCAAATTATGGCTATGTTCAATACTGTGAAATTCACATTACCTGAATGTCAGGAATTGTGCAACAATGTATTCTCACAAACACTTGAGCTGTTGGGTAGAGCTTCAGTTCACAAAGAAGGAAGATTATTGCTCCTTAGAGGAACTTCCAATTATATATTGGTTATTTCCTGACCAAACTACTTACAATTCCAAAAGGGTCACTTCAGCCTCTTTCGGTGAGAGCTGTTCTTCACCCTTACAGCATTCAGCAGGCATAGCTGGCTTCAGATGTATTTTTCATAGCAAGATAGCTTGCCTTTCTCGGTGTCCTGATCTGGACAAGAGTGGGTAACCAATTTTGACAATAGCAGAGGTCTCTCTCTTTCTCATGACTTCTCCTGTGGGTAACGCAGTCCACCAAACCCATGTCACATACGATACCCCATTAACCACTTCAGAAATTTTAGATGGTTCCATGTTTTAGTTAATCATCATCCTCTCATTGAGAAGTGATGATGTGGTTGCTTAGCTGGCATTTGTGATCTCTATTTTGGAAAGTCTATAAAAGCTTCTTGAAAAATTTTGAAGATGATTAGTCTTATTTCTCTATCTGCCAGTTGTGCCATTCTTATATCAGGGATAATGATATTTACCTCCTTTGTAAAGTACTTTGAGGTGCAGCAAATGAAAAGAAGCAAACGAAAGAGATTGTGATTAGTTGTTACTTTACATTATAAATACAACCGGTTGTTTCAGAGCTGCATTAACTCAAATCTGGAGTTCTATAAAACTTTATTAAATTAAGAAGGCAGGTAATCATTTTACAAACACTGTCTTCTACAAGTCTATGCTCACTCTTTACACAGATGAATTCCAGATGCTTCTCCAAAAAGCTGCACTGTGCTTCATCTCACAGAACCTGGTGTTCAAAAATGCCAAGGAAAATATGTCATCCAAGTACTAAGGGCCAAGCAAGTGAAGATATTTGTTGGATAGTGACAGTCCATATGGACAAATTCCAAAGGAAGTGTCTCAAAAAGTAATGGACTGCACCAGACTTCTGAGCCATTTTTGTCTGGAAGACCATTCATAAGCAGCAATGATGATAGCCAGAGCAAAAAATGTTCAAATATGTCAAGCTGACTTGTGCATTAGAAAATAATTCACCAAAGAAGCATCCTATTAAGAATGCAGATTTTACACCAGGAATGAATGTAAATTGCCATATAGTATTGCAGTATAAGCAGTAGTTTTGTATGACTGATTTCCATGCCAAAGTGCAAAATATTCTTTTGTGATGTCTGGAAAAAAATCAGTCAAAAGCCCTGGGCATTAGCTTAACCTTTCTGATTGGCTCAGTGGTATTGTGTCTCATTTCCTGGCTTCGAGGTGGGTACTTAGATCTGTGCATTTCTAAACATTTTTTCTATGAACTCAGTTACTGTTACTACCTTTATATTTGGTTGAGTTTCTGTTTGAAGGCTGCCTGCAGTTGCAATACTCTATTTACATTAGTAAATAAAGTACTCACAGTCCATAGAAGTGTCAAAAATTGTATGGTGAGAGTAACATTACTGGTTTTAGTACGAAGATGCAGTCTTACTGGCTGGCACTAGTGTCTTCATCAGCTTTTGCACTTTTACAAAAAACATACTGGTGCAGAAGGAATGTGGGATTTACCATAGATGGTTGGCTCAGTGATGCATCAAATGCAGGATGGACACTCTGGTGAGGACACAAGATTATCCTCATTATTTAGAAGATGATGAGGTTTGATCCTGTTTTTAATTGGAGTCAAAGGTGAAATGTCATGTGATAACTGAACTATAATTCACTCTGTCAAGTGCATAATGCCAGAGTGGGATCTGAGCTGTGTCATAAAATCAGTTATTTTTTTTTTTAAATTGAGAGATAGTATTGAATTCTCTGACCTCCAGCAGCAACAAATTGCAGAGGCAGGAGGAAGAAGTGGGCATATTTTGGCTGGTACGTTTTCATTGCCACCTTTCCATATCTGTGGCAGAAGGCTTAAAAGCAGCACGTGCATGCATTTAAAAACAAGACGTGTGAAGTACTGTTCCTTACATACTTCCTTTGTAAAGAAATCTCTTTTGCAAATTTAAAGCAAGTGAATTTCTGTATGGTTTAGGATTATATCCTTGGTGGAAGGAAAAGATGAAATCAGTGTGATATACAGAACAAACTCTGTCGACTTTTGGAATTTATATGACATTAGCAAGCAGGCAGCAGCCAGAGGTTTTCCCTTTTAAATGCTGTTTTGTGCCACTTGTGACTCACAGAAAGTATTAAACTGGTATAATAAGGTGAATTGGGTATTATAGAAAGGGTTCTTTTAACATTTTTCTTTATTCATCAACATCCTGTATTTATTATTAAGGACATTGCCTGGTGACAGATTTCAGCTGCAGATTTTTTGAGGTGATACTGTTGCTTGTTTTCAAAACAGCAAGTGAACAGACAAGAGAACAAATGCTTTCCCTGTACTTTGAACCCTGTTACTCCACCCAAAATTCACAGTTAGCATCGTTTCTATCTGTGTGTCTGCTAAGCAGAAGTGACATACTTTTTAATACAGCTTAACAGTTGTCATTTGTGTGATGATTTGCGTTCTTAATGTTTCGACTTGCAGTCATCATCATTGACCTGGCTTTTCGCAATCTTGGGCACTGATGTGATTTGAAGTATTTAACCTCTTAGATCAAAGGAACTGAAGCTCTGAATTTAAAACAGGAGAAAAAAGCTTTGCTAAGAGTAAGCAGAATAGGGGTGCATGCTCCTAAAGTATTTGTAGTAAGTGCTAGTTTCCTTCCATTAAAGAGGCACACTGGGAATGGCTTTCTCAGCTGGAAGTAATGTTTATGTAGCACACATCCCCAGGGACAGATGCTATGTATGATTTACTTCTAGCTTTACAATTAGATTTGCTCAACACAGATTGGGACGCTGCTTCCAGCCTTGGAGCCAAAGAAGAGAGGAAATGCTACTGACCAGAGCAGAGAAACATCAGAGCAGGATCCCATCCATGAGTGGCTCATCACTGCCTCTGACTACACTGTCTGATGCATTTCACAGAGCTGAGATAAACAGTGTCTCCTTCACAAAATGCATCCCAGTTTCGGGGTATTGTTATGTTCAGAAATCATTTTTATGACTCTCGTATTCAAGGTAAAATTTTACAGTTGAGATAAGCCCATGGAGGATACATGTATCTACCCGAAAGGTACCTAGGATGTGAAACACTACACTGGCAGTAGATGACATGTCAGGTGGTTTTGTTCTGTTGAAATACATTTGAGCAGCATCCTAACAGAGACGCACAAATTGCTTTAACCTTGGCAGAACAGCCTCAGCTGACATTAGGCTTCCTCACAGCAACAACATGGCACAGAGGGACTCACCTCTCCTGTCCCCACAGTGCCTGTTATGTAAGGCTCTGCCTACCCTCCCAAGCAGTTTGGGATGAAGTTTTCAGCTCCCAAGCAGTATTTTCCCTGGGAGGCAATTTCTCTAGACTCCCTGTCCAGCCCCTGGCTCTTGTAAGGGGTGAAAGTGGCAAGTTCAGTCTTTTGAAGCTGAATGTTGCTAATTATTCCCCAAGTGAAATACAGCTACAGGTACCAGCATTCTTCTCTGACAGGAAAGTTTCAATAACCTACTTCAAAAATGGCACTAAAAAGTATTTATTAATACTCAGATTACACATTTCAGCTAAAATTATGCTTTTAAACTTCAAAGAATTTGAAAAACCTCTCACTCACCTACTTGCCAGGCCCCTCAGATGTGACTCCCACTTTTGTAAAGAGTAGAAAGGAGTAAAGAAAACCCAGATTGTTTTACCTGGGGAAGTCTGTGAAGGGTCTGCCCCATGGCAGCTTCCAGCAAAGGTCCAAGAAGGTCTACGGTCACTGGGAGAATATACTCCTTTGCTCCAGCTGCTTTAAGCTACAAGTCTAGTCTTCCTAGTGTGCAATTTCATATATACTAATCCTGCAATGTATACTATGTTTTGCTGAAGCATTGGCTTTAGATAAAGCAGTCTTTTTTTAATACTGCATTATTCATACACATTAACTAGCCCAGTTAAAAATTGCCTTATCCCAGTATGGAAAAGAACAAAAAGTTTCAGTGAGTTATTTGACATCATTCATTAAGTTAGTGGAAAAATACATCAGACTGAGTTCTCCAGGTTTGCACTTCTCCTAAACCTCCTTGTCATAAGACTTAGGGTGAATTCAGCCTAGACATGGTCCTCACTGTGGTCTTCTAACTTCATGGTCCCAGAAATGCCTATTAACAAACAAATGAAGCATTATACGTTGCTGTTTTTTTCCAGAAAACCACCAAAATTGTCATTTCTGTCACAGAACTTTCACAGATATTTAGAGGCCTTAAAAAATTCTCATTTTTGACAAAGCAATGTTAAGTCACAGCAGAGAGGAAACCGAATGGTATTTCAACATAATTCACACCAAAACTTAACCTGAAATTCTGGAATGTTTTCTGAATTTTCTTTTACTGACCTTATATACAAGAATGTCCAAAAGCTGATTTCATGGCCTCTTTGCAGATGTTGCTGTCATCCAAAGAAGAGACATCGAATATGTAGGGATGGGATAAAGGTCTGCTTCCTCTTAAATAGACAGCTATCGAATAGGCCACCAGCTAGCCATAAGGCTAGTACTGATGGTCAGAATTGATCTTGGCAGGATTTCAGATGCTGGACCCAGAATCTTTAAAATTCTGGTCATGTGTTGCTGCCAGTGGAGGAAAGTTACCTCTGTGATTAGTTGCACTCACATAATGTAGTGTCTTAATTGCTAATCCCCATCTTCGTTTGCATCTCTGAGGGCTTCTTTTGACTCTTAATGCTTTAAAAGTTATTTTCCCTGTAAGATCATCAAGGAAAGAGACGGAGGGAGAACTCCCAGATAAGGTGACATAATTGCATTCTTTGCAGACAGAGCTTTAATAGAGTTGCACAGTCATGGTATTTGAAATTTGTTATAAGACTTCCCACTGTCACCAGAAGGAAAGGAGAAATTATTATTCATGAATTTCAATATTCTCAAATAAAGGAAGCTGATAAAATAGCTGACAAGATGGTAAAAGCCTATTGGCCTTTTTGATGGATCACCACGGACTTGCTGAAACACCAATTGACAAGATGCTATATAAAATCTAAAATCGTCAAATAAGAGAAGAGCAAGTTGAGAATCTATAACACTGAAATCAGCAAGAAAGACCCATTGACTTAAGTTGAAGGGAAATATGGCCATTAAATAGCAACTTGCCACAATCATTATACAAAACCTAATCATGAAGTCACAAGGCCTCTTACATTTTATTGCTCCTGTATTTCTGTCTCCTTCACTGACCCACGAATGTGACAGCAGAATAATTTCTATTCCTAAAGCAGTCCTCATCAATAATGGGGTTGATGTAAGTTTACAGACTGGGCTCAATGACATAATTATGAATTATAGCATTTTTATCCCTCCCCCAATCTATCTGTGTGACATCCCTGTGCTTTCTGATGGAGATATAATCCATCTCCTGAGCTCCCAGCACAGCATTAGTCTGCAATTTCTGTAAATGCAAAGTCGTCACTGAAAGGATGGGAGTAGTAACAGACAGGAGGAAGAATACTTCCACCTGCACCCTACTATAGGATGAATTATTAAGAGATTTAGTATTAGTAACAGAGATAAGTCAATTGATATGTTTTCCTTTGTCTAAATGGCTTCCTAGTTTCTTTATATGAGTAGCTCTTAGGGACATCTGCAGCTTTTTTAAGCAAGCAATGGTTAGCTATGAGGCAATATTAAATTATTGACTTCACTTTTGGGGTTGCAACAGAGTGCAGATGTTCTGTCAGAAGGGACAGGAGTTACTATGGGACAAACAAGAGTTTGACAAAGCTTTAGCAAGCAACCACTGGAGACTTAGTGTCTAGGCTCTGGAAAAGGTGAGCTCCACACCTCAGGATGCAATGACGATGCAATGTAGACACTCAGATAAACATTTCCAGAGACTAATGGGGTGGTGAACAGTTGCTCCCCCTGAAATTGTAGGTGGCAATGAAGTATGGTAACTTCATGGGCCTTATTGAGACTTCAAAACTCTGCTTGTAATGACCAGGAAGGGCTTTCCATGTGAGTTAAGTTGTAGCTGGTGCTTCTGGCTATTGAACCTTCACCTTTGGGATAGAAATGGTGCAAATTTAACTTGGAGCCTTGCAGTCTAACTGCTTCCATACTGCTTCTTCTCATGGATTTCATTATGCAGCAACCCAGGACCATGCCCAGAGTTTCTCAGAGGCATGGTCAGCAACAAACATGCCACCATACATTTACCTCAGAAGGGTGTGAAGCAACCCTGCCTGGCATATTTTGAGAAAAGGAAGAATTATTACAATACACTAAAACATTCTTGACCTGAAAAGGAAGGAGGACAGAGAAACATGTGCATGTTATGCTGTCACATAACCACCAAAACCTAAACCTTTTTCCAGACCCTAATATAAGGGAAAATTTGTGCAATCTGACTGCTGTTTTGTGACAACCATCAGCAGCCTGCAGGAGCATACAAGCCTGTAGCAGAGTGCATGGATTTCAGTCTGTGGCCTGGTAAGGAGGCAAGATCCCATAGAAAGAGATGCCTCCTCTGAAAAAGAAGGAAGTGACCACAGCAGAATGTCTTCCTTCAGAGGAACAACAGTGACCTGACAAAACCACTAGAAATACGCATTTCCAGTTTTCTGACAGTCTCAAGGCGAGTGAATTAGGTCTTTTGTATAGACTGCAGCACCTCCCATATGAAGACAGACTGAGAAAGTTGGGGCTGTTCAGACTGGAGAAGAGAAGGCTGTGTGGAGACCCCATAGCAGCCTTCCAGTATCTGACGGGGGCCTATAAGAATGCTGCGGAGAGACTCTTCATTAAGGACTCTAGTGATTGGACAAGGGGTAATGGGTTAAAGCTTAAACAGAAGAAGTTTAGATTGGCTATAAGGAAGAAATTTTTTACTGTAAGGGTGGAGAGGCACTGGAATGGGTTGCCCAAGGAAGTAGTGAATGTTCAAGGCTATTCTATTCCATTCTGTTCCATTCCATTCCATTCCATTCCATTCCATTCCATTCCATTCCATTCCATTCCATGGTAATAGTTATTGTTGCTATTGCTAATGTTTGTAACAGGTCCACAAAGCAATTTGTAGAGTAGCTGCTTCTTGCCTAATATTACACAGAGTATTATAATTTTAAAATTATGATTGCTTACATTTTCAATTTTCATCATCACATCATCAGTAGAAACACACTGCTTATGCCCCAGAGAGAAGGATAATGTTCCAACCCAAAATGACATTATTGTCAGTTTGTGACAGTAACAGAAGGTTTCTTGTGTGTAACCTCCACTGCTCTTGCTATTTTTCATTTTAAGAGCATGCCATTACCTCGTGTCAGGCAGGTTTTTCTTCTTTCCGTTCAGGTCCTTAGCAAAGCAACCATGTGAAGTACCAAGCAATTTACGTATGTAGCCTACTACATCCACCTTGTCAGTTGGCAATGAAAGAGAAGTAGATGGTTTCCCAAATACATATGAATATCTGTATTTCTGTAGTTTCCGAAAATCCTAATGCATCTAAATGGAATCACATAAGAAAAGTTTATTTTTAGTCTTTCAGAACTGAGAATGGAGTATTGCATATATTAATACCCCGAAACACTTAATATTTTACAAAATATTGAAAGCTGCTGTTGACAGATAGAACGAGTACCTAATTCCCATCAACTTGCAGCTACAGAAATTGCAGAGAATACAGTCTCTTTAAAAGTGTTGCAAAATGGAAAGAGCAGGAATATCTTAGTTTTTTGCTTACTTACTCTGGTTTTAGGTTGAAGTGGAAAGATGGACAGACACACACATTTGTGCACTTATTTTATTGTAGTGTTGTAAAACCTATGGAGGGAATGTAAATCAGTCTGAATGTAATTACACAATTGCATATATATATACAGAGCATGAATCTACTTTTATTTGGAATAACTGCATGCTGGTAATTGTGGTAATTCAACAATTCTGGTCTTGTTAAATCTGTTGGGTAGAGAAGTCATCTTGTGAACCATGCTTTGCACTTCCCTCAGGTAGGCAGCTATGTTGGAAGATTTTATTTGCCACTGCTATGCCTTGTGTTATAATTCTCCTCATGGCAACAGAGCACAAAATGGTTGATGAAAATGAATGAACTGGTATTTTAAAACAATATTTAATATCCTCCACCCACATTCACAAGAGGATGTTCAAGAAAGAGCAAAAGAGAATAAGGTCACTTACATTAGCTAGATAATTTAAAACTAAATATATATTAATG
>JBCJKH010006722.1:0-29327 GCA_039877255.1 Loriculus beryllinus | reverse complement strand
GTGCATGAAGTCCTTTCATGGACACAAACGTCCTTTCAGGAAGGCAATGCAGAAGCAGCAGGAAGCGGCGATGTGAACCAACTCCAAGGGCAGAACAGCAAGGATGGTTCGGTGGAAAATGATCCTGGATGAAGAGCTCTTTGGTCACAACTCATCTTACAGTGTACCAAAAAACTGAACAAAACGCTGAAATGAAAAATGGGATAAGGGAGGAAAAAAAAAAGAAGTCTCTGTATCAAGAAACAAGTAGACATAACTGCGTCTTCTGGTAGTGATGTGTGCACATAATGATGGTGAATGCTGTGTAAGGGCCTGGAGGGCTGGGTTGTGGCAGCTTCTCAGCTGTCCTATTTGCAGTCCTTTCTGCACAAGTGCCTGAGAAGCTGCTGGAGCTGCTGTTGGAGGTCATCCTGTGGTAGTGCTTCTGGTGTGTCTTCCAGCTCTTCTATGTGCACATGTTGGCCATCCTGATCCTTCATCACAGTCCTCTTGTGCATGCTGGACTTAGTGAGTGTTGTCCTTAAGCGTGGAATAAAAGAGACAAGTGTGAGAGGAAGGAAAGGAAGGGAGGAAGGAGTGCACACCACCACATCTCCCCAACTATTTAACAGAAAACTGAGTGGGAAAGGAAAGACAGAGGATAAAGTGCAGAGTAGGCCAAGACAAACTGAGCAGCAGGGCATGGGTCATAGGACAAGGAGGAGAAGGCTGAGAGGGGTCCCACTGGTGCACCAGCTGGCTCCTGGTTGCCCTTCTGCCTTGCCATTGGTCTGCTGGTGTAAGTGGTTGTACTTCAGACATACCCATCAATCCAGTTATTAGTTATGTGTTTGTTAATCCTGTTCTAGGAAGACTTTATTGACATGCCACACCATGCCAAGCCAAACCTTTTAATCACTGATCCATCCTCTTTCAGGATTTCTTTCTCTACCAAAGTGGGGAGCTGGACTTTCATTTGGTTACCTGCATAGCTCAAAGCCTCGAACGAAAACATAAGTCCCACATTAAAACACAACCCAAAAGCCTAGGACAGAAGCTATATTGCTCTTCCTAATGTATCCTCTATCATACAGCACGAATGCTGAGAAAATTGTGAATAAATAAACATTAGGAGCACATGCCTGCCATTTGCATCCTTTCAAATATTGCTTAAATATACTGATCAGACCAGAGCTTCTTGTCTAAGCTAGTTTCATTTTACTAGTATTTGTACCAAGGCATCTCAGTACTTTCTGCTGCAAAGTAGCCCTTCTCTATGCCATGCTGTGCCATGCTCGCAGCACTCGTCCTTTCTCTCTACTGGTGACAGGTACCACAGTCACCTTTTTCCTATCACAGAAAATATCGTCTCATGTATGTTCCTTCTACCACCTCAAGCTGCTAGCTTGCAGCACGAGCAGTACAGAGGTGGGTTTATGTGGAAATGATGGGTGATGCTCCAGAGCCTTCAGTCTACCGAAATGGAAGAGGCAGGGCATGAAGCCACACCGGTTTTCCACAAAGACTCTTCTTTTTCTAGAAATACAGTGCATAGAAACCAGCCTAATAGAAAAAAGAAGAATTGTTTCTATTTTCCTTTGATCTGGAGGTGAGTTCATCTCTCCACTACCTTCCACGTGTTATTCAAAGGGACAACAAAATAAGGTATAGAGCAAAGCACTACCAGTTCCTTGTAGAAAATGCTACCTTCATTCCATACCCCTTTTCTCTTACTGAAACATCTACACTGACAAGAAAAAGAGGAAAACTGGGAAAGGTGCTACTTCGCTTGTTAACTGCTGCTTCCCATCGAAGACAAATGCATCAACTCGCCCAGAGTGCAGACTTGACTCTGTCAGTTTCCAGACTTTGCTCTGCATGTGCTTTAACAGTAACTGTACCCATGATTTCCAACCACTGCATTGAAAGCCTCCTGGGGATTTTAAGATTCTTAAAATGTTTTACGTCTAATTCTGTGGTGTTTGCTTCTTCCCATCCCACACACACACTTTACATACTAATCCCTTCATAATACAGCTGAGTATAACAGAGCATAACTGAGTTTACATTCTGTTTTCTATTTAAACTCTACTTTTGACACAGTAGAATTTGTGCCCAGGTACATTGTGACCCTTCAGTCAATACTCTACATTTAAAAGGCATTTTTACCTCTTCAAAGTCCTCTTTGGCCGATGGAAGATCACGAGCTATGCTGGCATCCCCCAGGTGTTTCTCCATCCTCTCACCTTGCACTACAGTGCTCTTGATGACTTTGCTGACCTTCCGGCCTTCTGCTGGCTCGGACTGGAACTCAGGGGCCGTAGGCAAAACAGCAGGTTCAGACACAGTCACCTGTAAGGTTAGAAAGCACAAGTATACTGGAGGTGAATGACATAACGGATGCTAAGAACGCTTTTGGCTACTCTGTCTTTCTCTCTTGATTGTGACCATAGAGAACAATAGGAGCGTTTCACTTTCCACACGTATGCATCAAAACAGCAAGCTACCTTTCATTTCCCACTTTACAGCTCCAGAATGAGACGTTATAAGGCAGCAGGAATGGCTCTGGGATATGGCTACCCTGCACCACACTGCAGGCTACTGTACCAGCTCACCTGCTGAGGCCGACAGAGTTACACCAAGTAATAAGTGGAGCTCTTGCTGCAACTCCTCCCTATGTTCATACAGGTAGTCCTAATTAGCAGTATTGGTCCGTACTTAACATTAAGATAGTCTTCTGAGAGACAAGTCACACTTGGAAAGCCAAGAAACTTACAGAAGCAATCAGACCAGAATGGTAAGGAAAGTGACAAACACAATTTTATTGGACAAAATACAGACTTACTATATATGGGTTCCATATGAAAAAGACTGTATTTTCTGGTACAGTCAGCTAACTAAAACCAAATTACTTTGTTTTCTTGTTACCTCCCTCCTAAAGAATTAACTCCAAGGATGAATTCTAGTAAGAGAACCACAATTCTGTTCTTAGCTTATCTAATGAAATTCGCTTGTTACCTGTCATTTTCAACTGCAGACCTGCCAAAACAAGCCCGGTGCCTAGCTTTTGGCCCTACAACCTGTCCATCCAGACACTGGTAGGGCTACAAAGTGAACTAAGGCAGGGAAAGACAAAGTGGAGGTCGTCATTGCTTTTTAATAATCTGGCTCTACAAAGAGTTTGCATGTAAGTGATAGGAGGGTTTTTTGCCTCTTCAAAGCAGAGAACACACCAGAAGGTGAAACCTAATGTAACTGTCTCATTTTAGAAAGGCTCAGCTGTGGACACCTAGAGAACACTGATCATCTCTTTTCAATGTCTGCTACTCTTTTGCTTAAAGTAAAATGTATGCTAAAAAATACAGAATCACATTCTGTCCATATATCATCATATTACGAAGCTGTTTTCTTCATGAATTCTGTACTTCCCATAAATGGCAGAATCCATGTCCTCATTCCCTCTTTCCACTTTCCCACCCCCAACTTTCACCGTCTGTCTTTGGAGGCCTTTCCATCTGCAAGAACGGTTTTTCAAGTACCATTCAAACCTCAGTGTTTGTTTTAATGCAAGCAAGGGGCATTTATGCTGCTTTGTATCATCATGAGGAAAGCATGAGATCTGACCTCTGACTGTTTACTGTCACTCTTCAGCACAACCCGTTTTACAACTTTGGAATAGCCGTCTCCTTCTTCAATGGCAACGGGTTTCTGTGGCACTCCTTGCATTACAACTTCCTCTTTTTCTGTGCCATCTGGAGAGATGTATCGCCGGATGATCTTTCTTGTGACCTGAAGAAGGAAATAGAGCTTTGTCCCAAAAGACTTAACAAAACCATTCTTCTTATTATTCTTGTTATTAACTGTAATGCTAAATGGTCTTGCGAGTCACACCAACTCTTAACACATTGCAGTCTCTCACAAAGAGAAATTCTTGTTCCTTCCATGCTCTACTCTTACAATTTTGCCATGACTGTGGATCTTGGACAGTAAGAAGGTAGCAAGGGGTGCAACTGACAATACCTTCTTTACCACCGTGTGGCCATGTTCATCTGTGTATTGCTCTTCTGTGACTGTTTCTGGTGGCATTTCAGGCATACTATCAGCCTGTACGACAAAGAACAAAGCTTTATGAAGTGAGGCCTTTGTGTGGGTAAGTTTAAGTAAGCACTCTCAAAATCGGTTAATCGGTTCAAGAATGGAAAACCAAAAACTACTGAGAAATGTTAGAGAAAAACGGTTGTTCTGCAAATAAATACTTAGAAAGGCATGCAAAGAAAAGCAATGCTGCAGTGGCCGGGCAAATATATGCTAGCCTACAGTGTCATGTGTGGGGCTTAGAAGCCTCCATCTGCCTCCAACTGAGGAATCTAACATAATTCAGCATTGGGTTAGCAGTATTACTGTAATCCTCCCTTCAAGAAAAGGTATCAGAATGGCTTATCCGAAGCCCATGCATTAGTTGGGAGTTTTCCAGTGTCAGATGCAGTATCAGCCAAGTGGCTGTCACAGCAGCAGACCTAAGGGCGTCACCAGGGCCCAGTCACCGTTGGCTCGTGCAGTCAACACTCAGTACCTGAATAATCACTCGGCGACGAATGACCCTGGTAGTGATCATCTCATCCTCATCCGAGCTGGTCTCCAGCCTCCCTAACTCCTTGGCTATTTCCTATTGGAAGCATGGAAGCGGTGCTCTATTGTAGGCAGTTCTAGGAGTACTGACTCATTTTTATCTAAAACTGTCTTTGCTTTGGGGCAGGAGGCTTTGGCCGCTCAACTATGCATTAACTTCGTTAGCACAGTGAAAAAAAAAGGATGAATCTTTGTGGTACTAATTCTATAGGACTCTCCTGGTCCTCTTAAGGTTGCCAGGGACAAGCCTGAAAGTTGCAGCGTGACATCAGTGCACTGCAAGGGACTAGACTACTAACACCAGCTCTGGAATTCATATGTATCATGTACAGCTTCTGTATTACTTACACAGAAAATTATATGAAAGCCTTTTAATTCTCCCTACCGGGAGGTACAAAACAAAGCAGACAGATAGCAGGACTAACCAGTTTGAACTACAGGACAACAGCCCCAGCACTGGAAAGATCAAGAAAAATTAGTAATGAGCATTGAAGTTGCTCTCTCTCCCGCATAGGGAGGATTGAACTATTCAAAGGAAGAGGCAAGAAGGCAAAGAGAACTGAAAAGAACTATCTGCGAACTGTCAATAGTGCAAAAGCACCCAGGGGAAAATAAATAAGGTGCAGGAAGGAGGTGTTTCTTTTCAGTGGTTGTTGGTTTACTTTAATAAAAGAACTGAAGGGAACAAGAAGTCCATTATTTTTGAGGGCAGGTTTTCCTACAGCAGCCATCCTACCAAGTCCCATCATAACTAATCTTTCAAAGTCTGAGTTATCGCACACATCTTATATTGAACCTTTTTCTGCAATGCCAGAGGCAGAGCTCTGAAACTCTTCATTCTAGAGGTGGTATATTTGGCAATACAAACGGTAAAGAAAGAAGAGCTGGTTTCTAGGTGCATATCACAACAGGAACAACAACAATTTCAGCTAAAGTAGAACTGTGTTGCCTCTGCTCCAACTTCACTGACAAACTCAGCTCCTGCCCAATTACGCCTTCTCCTTTACTTCCTCTTCCAACCGGCAAAGTGAGCTGTTTATTCTTAGACCTATATCTGCCAAGTCATTTACATTCCCTGCTAAAAGCCACAGAGCTGCTTTGTTTTCTTGCCTCTGACATTTTCTCTCTCCCAACATTGCCATAAGGTTACTTTGTCTTAAGCAACTGATAACCTACCTCCTGTAATTTTTTGTCTTCTCTTCCATTTCCCGTCTCCATTTCTCCTTGCTGCCTGCACTCTATCTAAACATCATTCTCAAATCCTTTTCTTCTGGTACATCCTTAGTATACTGCAGTGTACCTCCCACCACCTCTTTTCCACCTCACAAACTTTACAGTATTTTTCATGTCATTCTTCATGCCACTCTGGGCTAGTCATGACTGTCTTCATAAGCTTTTAACCTTATTCCTTTGTAACTTGCTACACCTGATTTTCACCATCCATTTGTACATAGTTTGTTTCTGCACCTGTGACTTACACTAATTCTCTCTCACATGCACGGACATAACTGTCACAGGCAAAAGAACAATAAAGGTAGCAGAACTGAAATTTCACCCTGTCTGGATTTAGGATATGTGGCTTGCTTCAGCTTTGAAAACAACTGACTTTATACAACTGACTACAGCTAACAATTTAGAACCACAGAGGCAAGGTGAAAAGACTCAGTTGCAGCTGAGGATTAATTAGAACAATTCAGAATAGTCTCATCTTAAGAAATGAGCGAGACATGAAGTTTGTTCATTTGTGTCAATTCTGTGAAAGCAAACTCATCGTTTACCTTTTCTAAGGGTTCCTCTTCACAGCCTTTTCCGAACTCCTCTGTCTGTTCATCAGTTGACTCTACTATCACTAGACTAGTTCTCCTTGGAGAGAGGTCATCCTGGCACAGCTGAGTGTCCTCAGGCTCTCGGATGATGGGAGAGTCACCTCTCTGAGCAGACAGAGGGGGCTGCGAGGACAGTTTCTCTCTCTCTTCCTTCAACATGCCTAAGCGTGTGGATTTCTCGCCTGCTGCATTTCCAGTTACCGGTGCCGTGGACCACTCTGTTCCCAGAGTCGTGATGCTGCAAATTATAGGTTAGAGGGAAATTACTACTGTGCAGTGCTTACCAATTGCCATAAATTATGGCCCATTATGTGCCAATTCCATATTGTTATGTGTCCGTTGTCTAGCTAAGTCTAGAAATAACCAGTACTCCTTGACAGTAACTCCAGAGCAATCAGGCTAGGAGTCCTTTCTGTCTTCCCACCCGGGAAAATCTCCAACTGGATGTCCAAATGCTGCACCCATAAACTTGGTCTCCATAAAGTATTTATGTGAGCTTTGCTGTTGCTCCTGTCCTCCAAAACCTATGGATTACCTATTATTTCCAGAAGGAAAGAGACTTGACAGCTACAGATGGATATGAAGTAACTACTCCATTAGTTTCAAGCTGTAGAGCTGCAGGTGAGGAAAGACTGACCTTTACATAGAGTTCCAGAGCCTTACCCAACAGAAATTCGGTAGAGAATCTTACTTTGTTTGCAAAGCTATTTTCATTGTTTAACATTGCTATGATTTAAATGATACCACAAGTTATTCAAACAAATTATAACACGTCACTACCGAACATATAGAAAGATAAGACATCTTATTTAAGCAGATATACATGTAATATTTTCCTGTTGCATATGAGTAATTAACAGCTACTTCCACTATTAAGATACCTCTCATCCAACTGAGTTTCATCAAGTAACCTCGTAACTCCGGCACTAGCTTGGAAAGTCACATCTAATTTGCACCAGTCATGACAATATTACTCGCTTCACCACCTAGGATCTTCTTCTGAGGGGACTTTTCCCTTTTCATGTATATTGTTAAAAAGACTAAAAGGACAACTATTTAAAAAACTGTGGGATTACACCCTGAGAAAAAGCCAGCCTGCAAAAATTAATCTTTCCCTTCTGAAACTTTCGAGAGGCTACTAAACCAGCATCAGCATGCTTGCTTCTTTCCTCCTTTGTTCGTTCTAAAAATTAACTGAGGAAATTGTTATGTTTTAATAGTAGGAGTCCAGATTCCTTTCTCTATAGCCAATCCCACAAGTAGACAATGGTAAAAACAACACTTACAAAATAACTTGCACATAAATGTCTTTTTATATGATACAAGTTGGGTTTTGACAATCTGCTGTGCTCCCCTGACTACTGCCCTTGAAACAACTGTATTCTAAAGTATGAAACAACTTCATTGTAGTATACATTAAACAGTACTGCTCCAGCTTTTTTTTTTTTTTTGTCCCATTCACCAGATTACATGTATTATTATATAGTTTCTCTTGGTAAGAATAATAGTAGTATAATTCCTTACGAGTTATTTAAATTTCCAGCCCAATTTTCCTCCTAGTACACACTAGATGTGAAGGGGGGCGATATTTCTGATACCACTACTCTCATTTAGTGTGTGCAGTAGTGTCTCAAATGTATTCTCTATTTCTCAGAAACATTAATTTCCTCATGGAAAATCCTTAGGAAATATTGGTATTTTTCCCTACCAGTGCAATGTAAGTCCTCTACCTTATACTGTGCTTTCCACCTCTCACACTTGCTCCTGGGTATAAAGCATATCATAAGCAAAAGAACTGCCTGAAAGACCACTTGCTGGACTCAGCTGCACTTGGAATGCTTGGACCTGTGTCTCTACATCAAAGCTAATCACTCACTGGAACCTCATTTTTTGGAAGGGGATCCTTGGTAATACGCTAGCCTACTAGTACCTTAAAGAACCCTGCATGGAGTCATCAGCATGTGACTAGGGACAGTGGGAAGAAAGAAACATGAGCCTTTTCAAGTTCCTTTCCAAATGAAACTGACCCCACTGACAGCCCCAGATCAGAATTCAAGGCTTTGCTGTACAGGTCTTCTAAATCTACACTTCATTGTGTGTTGTTCCCTTAAGTGCTTTTGCCTTCTCTGTATAAAACCCCGCATCTGTTTATTTGGCCATTTGGAATTTACTTCTAAAAATCTAGCTCCTAATATGTGGTTCTGAGTTTTGTAAGTAACAATTAAATTGGAAAATTTTTTGCCTTGAGTGAAATAGCCATCCTGAAGTTAAAGGAAGCCCCCTCTCTGTAGTGTTAATTCCATTCAGTTTACCACAACTTGCCATCTAATGTGAGAAACCTATGTGGTTTGCAAATACCCCCAAACCCCTCTACATTACATCTCTCTTCTTTCATGTGTACCGGACTGGAGATCATGGTTTTGTTTGCACAATGACAGACTGACCTGCTTAATCCTTAAGGTTTCCTCCTTAACCTGCAGTAGGAACTAACAAACAGGTGCATGCAATTGAAGGACAATTCTAGTGTGTTCATCTGTTTCAAAGAAAACTGTAAAATCCCCTTATTACACAGAAAAGAAAGAACCTGTTCCATCGTGGTTTCCTTCTGGTCTTTTGAAACTTACAAATATTCCTGTGGTGAAGCAGACATTTTTTCTGGCACATCTTGGGGTTTCCCTGAGAATTCAGCTTCGACTTGCTCCTTATGTGCTTGTCTCAGGAGCTCAGCCATTGGTACTTCTGCCTCACTCCTGGGAGTGCTGTCTTGAAAAGGAGAATAACTGACAGACACATCTTCCTCAGAGACAAGAGAAGGGTGTTCGGTTGACTCACTGTCTTTAGATATTCTGTGGTCGCGTTCTCGCTTATGTTTTGAACTGTATACTTCTTCTTGCAGTGCAGAAAACCCTTCAAGAAAAAGAGAGATGACAAATGTCATCTTACTAGAAAGCAGTAAGTCCTTCATGTTCTCCATGCGCATTTTAAATCTCTGGATGAAGCACACTGCCTGAAATTTTTAAACATCTGGAATGGGAACCTCTGTAAGTACCTGAAGGAACACTGGATTACCACTGCTATTGCCAAATAATGAGTCTGTTCAGTAACAGGCAAAAGGCAAATCACGCAGAAATTTACCCAGAGTCAGTAATCTTGAAACTCTCAAAGTATGCAAGAAGATTCATAACAGGTTTTTCCCAGCTCAGTAGCATAGGCTTTAGTTACACATATCCCAACCCCACAACCTCCACCCCCTTACTGATCTGCTTATGGACAAAAATAACTACTCAGGTATGGAAAAAGATACTCACATAGGACTAGGTGCAAAAACTCACTCATTTACATGCTTCAAAGAACATAAACACCCACCCCAACCACTAATCTCAAAGCAAGGGCTCTCATTCTGAAAAAAAAATATACAATAACATCTGCATTTCTGTTCCATGGGTCACAAGCTTGGGCTTTTCTTTTTCCTTATTAGACACATTCACAAGGAACCTACTGAACTCTGAAGAAGAGCTTGTGGGAAGAGATTGTACTGAATTTGTGCTGGAAACAGAGATATACATTCTAAAATTAATTGGTTGTGATATTAGAATGCTAATTATAGCAAGCAACCTTCCGTTCCTGCACTCTCTTCAAGATGGGATGTTCACAGCTGTCTTAATACTTTACTAAGCTAGTCCTTCAATATTAAGGATGTAAAAAGATCACCTCCAGAAAAGAGAATTGTCTTTCATGCAATCTGAAGTTGTTCCTTTAGTTTGCAACCATTGCTCAAATTTACTGCACTTGAAAACTGAAGAAATCCAACAGCATCATAGCAAAATTACAATGTCCTGGATACTTGAATTCAAAGATTTCTCCAAAGTTTTCCTTCTTCAAATTAGTCCAATCCTAATGCAAGCTTCATAACTTTCATTAAAGTACTCATATGAGAAAAAACCTCAACAAACCAGGCACTGTGATTTGCTGTAGTTTCTGACAAAATTCCTTTATATGCTTTGAAAGAATCGTCCGATGGGGAGATCTTATACCCCATGAAATAGCAACTAGCGCGACATCATGGTTCTGTTCATCCCTATTATCTGTGCTAGCAAAATGGGATCCTAGCTTTCAGTTGTAAGAGCTAATGGATTCTCCTATTTCAGAACGGAAGCTAACGCTCAGGTGAGATGATCCAGGCAGCCTGGATAGGGAGACCTTTACCTTCGCTGTGGTCCAATCCTACCGTTTGCTCCATTTCCACATATGTGCAAGTGCCATGGACCTGCCCAGAGTCAATGCCACTGGTCTCCATGAGGTGAACAATATCCATGCGGTTGATTTTTGTAAGACATTGGGTGAGATTCGTATCTGTGGCATTAAAATGACACCGTGTAACCAAGTTAAGAATATCACAAGCTCTCTCCCTTCTGTTTTCCACAGGAAGGACATATATAGGATACCGACCAACATAGTATCACATATAAAATACAGATGCATTTAAAAGCATACATAAAACTACATAAACTACATAAAATCTAAAATGAACCAAAGGGCTGCCTATAAAAATTACCACTCATTTTGTCTCTTCCTGTAACCAATTTGCTTAGTTTCCCCAAACATTTTCCAGTTAAGGAAAAAGAGGCCTCTGTTTTTCCACTCTTTCTTCGTTATAGGATGTTCTGCCTCATCTTTAAATAAATTAGTTAGATCTGTTTCTCTGAGAATCCTATGTTGTGCCATGCTTTAAAAAAAGCTTGTTGTGACAAGCTTTAAAAAAAAATCTTAAGTATAACTTATGGTAATTCTCTCTACAGCCTACATTTAACCCAAATTCTCTTTTTGTGATTGTAATGAGCATCTGTCACCTCAATTAGCAAACAGAAGACAGTTACACGACTGTAAGAGGAAACAAACCTGTCGCATGCTTCCCATCTCTTTCGAGCCAGTATTTGAGGAGTGCGTGGCTCTGGTCTTGAAGCGAATTTGGATTTTCAATTCGGATCTGGTGAATTTGTTCTTCGGTGAAATCCAGTTCTCTCGCTAGCTCTGAAAAAGAAATCCACCTCTGTAAAGATGCCTTATTCTTTCTCCCTGCCTTCAATCTATTTTACAGCCATCATCAGCAAAGTAGATTACAGACTTCTCCGAAACCAGATAGTCTTTGCTTCTGTGTATCTTGTGTTATATTTAGAGGCACAGTTCAACAGTAAGTTCATGACAAAGACAGAAATGCTTACACCTAGGAATCTATGTGAGCTTTTATTTTTTCTGCCTATCGTTCCTAGTTCTGAGAGGCACACACTGTCATTGACCATATTTAGCAGTGATGAGCAGTCAAATAGCACAGTTGCAGAAATAGCACACAAGCAGATAAAAATATTTCTAGCAGAGCACCCTGCTCAGCAGATTCTATCCTCTGCAGTGTTGAATATTTTAGAAGGCATCATCAAAATCTAGGCAGAGGTTTTCACTTTTCATAATGGCATTTTGTACTAGGGCTATATTAAAACATATTACTACTACTCCCCTGGACTCGCTTCATTTAAAGAAATGTCTACAACAGTTGAATAAAGGAAATTGAATATATGAAACTGAGGATAACCGATGTCTTTCTGGCACAGCACAGCCTCAGACTGCAGTCCAAAAAAGATAAATGGTTTAATAGTCTGTAGCATCTTTACTGTATCTGAAACCAGGAGCAGCTTCTTGCCACTGCCTGCTGAAGAAGGTCAACATATGAGTCAAAATCATGGAAAATTTGTGAGAATCCTACTGTTATTCCCAATCTCTGGATTTCTGCTGCTTTCAAAAAGAAGGATTCCTATTTTTTATTCCATTGTCATTATCACTACAGGGGCAAGGACTTCATTTTGGAGAGTATCACATTTTAACAGGGAGGAAGGAACCCTAACCTCGAAGCATGGACAACCTCATCTCCAGGCTGACTAGTGAACTGGTGTAACTGTGTATTTCAACAAAGATACAGCAGCTACACTTGAGAGTCAAATCCTTGGGAGTCACATACATTTGGACAAAAAAAAGATGCCACTTTATCCCCCAAGTTAGCATTTGATGCAGTCATCTTTACTATAATCCATCGTTACCATAATCTAAGATGGGAATATTTATGCAGTGTATTACCCTGCCCTCTCTAAAACGCTATAAATCATTATTGTCTACTTTGACGAGCGTTCCTTAATTCTAGCTCTGTTTTCAGAACTGTCTATTAATTTCTGTAACATTTTCAGCATATTCCTATTCTGTTACATTGCACAGGTCCAAGTCCTATTGAATTCAATATATTCCATGCTGGGATGAGTGACAGATTCTCCCAGTCTTCTCTCTGGATTGAAACACAGGAGAGGGCAGGAAGAGGTGAGTGACATATGAAAAAGTATTGGTGATACTGTGAGTATACTTATATATACTTATATATGCTTATAAAAACAGTATAGAGCACAATCTTCATTATCAGGGAGAAAGTTAATGTTCTTTTCACTGTAACACAACTCATCTTTAACTCCTACAGCCTCGCTTCTTTCCAGGAGCACGGTACTGCTCTAGGGATAGACACAAAACACTGTCAAGCCAATTTAATGGTTTTTGCAGCAATTTTTTGTTGGATTGCACCATTGGACATGGTGCTGAGATTTCTGCCTGACTACTTTTCTTTGTAAACAATTTTGAGCCAGTTTTCAGCAATAGGCACCTGCATTTCACTCTGTACTACTTTTGCTCATACCCAGCTCTGTTAACTGGTTCAGGCCTATTTGATCCACCATGTTAAGGCAATTGCTGCAATTAAGACCCTTTCTATACGTTTTTCTTCAGGACAGTTCTATAGAAAAGAAGCTCATGTAATTTATCCCTATAGTGGCCTTCTTGCTCAGAAGTCCCAGAACACAGATAATGTTTATTCCTGTATTCATTTATTTTCTAGCCAGACATGTTGCATTTAACAAGGAAAAGGAGAGGAACGTATGCCAGCTCTCTCACCCTTTCCCATGGAGATGCAGCAAGAGCAGAGGCCTTGTCTCTGCATCCAAGTTCTTACCTAAAAGGCTATAGGAATCTTAGTACCCAGAAGACAGTAAGCTACTGAAATATCTCTATCAAATACCTTTAGATAATCAGGAAATCATCTGAAAGGAACATGAAAACAGTGAGGAATGCTTCACTCCTTTCTGGACGACATGCATTTTACCTGTCCAGCTGAATCCAAGATGATCAGCAATGTGGGCCAGTCTTTCCTCCATCCTTTCCTGATCATCCTGTTGATCTAAAGGTCAAAAAGAACCAGAAGTTGCCTTTTACAAATTAAAACCATTTCCATAGGTGATATAGCCCAAGAAGGGAAAGTGCCATTTTTTTTCTAACCGCTGCTTTTCTAACTGCTAAATGGGGCGAGGCTATTAAAACTGGTAACTCAGGTGGGGACTGTAAATCTCCAGGTTTACAAAAAAAAAAAAAACCAAAACCAACAAAAACAAAAAAATAAAAGCTTGATCTTTCAAAAAGCACAGGACCATCCACATTTTCTATTTGAAAATCAGGCTTTCGTGAGAAAGTTTAAACAAGGACTGTAGTGACTGGTGTGCCTATTTTGGCCATGCATTTTATTCTAAAACTTCACTCTAGCAGCACAGTGAGGACTTAAAGTCAAGAGCTGTGATTTTCCATGTCTCCTTAGTAAATACCAAGGTTGACATAATCTGGACCGGTGCCTCTAATTCTGTTCTTTCCATCATAAGGGAAGCTTTGTTCAAAGAGCCCATATGGCACTTATTATGGTTTGTATTTGACATATTCACTTAAGTGTCAGTGATGTTTTCAACAGGGTCATGATACACAATATTTACAATGAAGGCAAGGAAAAATAGGGTGTTTGTTCACCTATCTTCATTGCTTTCAGACCTTTCCTTCCATCTCCGAAGATACTTAGAGGATAGCAGAATTTGAGTTTTGATTTTCCCTGAATGCACACCTGGATGACAATATCTCAGACGCAGAAAATTGCTTTGCATTAAAGACATATGCATGTTTCTTTTTAGCTGCTGGATTTCCATTATGGCTACTCAGTAGTAGTCCACAAGCAGCAAGAGAAAAGCAAATGCCAGAAAACTCATACTAAAGTTACTAGTGACACAGATTTTTCTTGAGATATGGATCATCAAAAAAAATGCCCATGAAAAAGGGAATTGTGTAACTTTCTGTACCTTTCTTTGTGTAAGAACTCAAAAGAAAATAAATTTTCCTGTCACTGTTTCAGTTGGCTCCCACTTCTTTCACTATTAGTAAAAATTACCAGTTAAGAATAGGGCCAGGGAAAGTCAAAAGCCAAAATGTGCACAACCTGAGCCATTGGTGGAATGATAAAACAGGACATATATTGAGAAGCGGTTTTGATTATTACGGTAACACTTCTCACAAGCATTCATGGTTTGCAATCTTGAGATTTGTTTCACAGACAAGAAAAATGCAGACACAACACAAAAAAAAACCAAACACAGCTCACTGGGAAAATAAACCAAACAACACAACTAACCACTGAAAGCTTAAAAGAAAATGCTACACATGTAACGCATGTACACACACGTACGGACGCACACCCCCACACACATCAAAGAAAACAAAAAACAAGAAGTTTAATTCATGACATGCGTCGCACAGGGAATCCCAGTCGTCGGCAAATACCTTCAGCACGGTCATGGACATTTTCATCAGGGATACGTTCAATCTGAGTCTCTATGGACTCATCCCAAATGGGTCTGGTGTCAAAGATGTCTTCTGGAACTGACTGCTGGGTCTCACCGGATGGCACATTTTCAATAACTGAAACTTCTAGGGCACTACTGCTTTCATCATCTGAAACTAATTCTTGTTCTCTCTCTGACTGTGTGAGTCTTTCCACTAACTTAGAAGCTTCATCACTAATTTCTTCAAAGAATTCTATGGAGTTTTTGTAAAGGTCAAAAAAATGTTGGTTACTTTCTTCTGTGGCTGCAGTGCTTCTGCTTTTAACTGGCAACCGTGATGAAAACACTTTGGGTCTTGCTGTTGTTGCCTCATCTGAGTCTAGCTCAAGCTTGATCTCTCTCTCCCTCTCTCTGCTCTCTGCTTCTGCCTCAGCGTAACTCCTAGCTTTTATTGAACGCTTAGTCTTTGGGTCCATGGGAACACTCGCGTCGGATTCAGATTTACTGCGGTTATCTTGTTTTATGGGTGGTCTGCCAGTCATGTCCAGAGCTTTGGGTGACTCCAGCTTGTGGACAGATGCATCTGTGTACATATGCTGCTGTTCAGTTTTTTGGAAAGCTGCTTTGACCGGGATTTGAGACTTTGGTTTCGCTGACTCATCTTTTATTTCACACTGCAAACCACCTAGGAAGTCGTCTGCAGGAAGGCTCTCATTTTCCAACTGTTGCAATGCAGCAGCAGCTGTTCTTACAGGAATTTTGGATTTGCCTTCACAAGAAGGCACTCTCTCCATTACAGCAGTAGGGATTTCAATCACAGATCTCTGTTCCTCTGGTGAAGAGTCTGGGGACTCATAACCCTGTCCAGAACTAACTAATCTAGTGACTTTGGAAAAATCTAATTCATTTTCTAGTATGGACTGCTCGGGAGAGGTAGGGGAAGGCACCTGACTGCTCTCAACCACGTCAGTCTCCGTTCTGGAGAAAGGCTCAGCTTCAGAGGCAGTGGTTTCTTTCTTT
This sequence comes from Loriculus beryllinus, assembly GCA_039877255.1. NCBI lineage: Eukaryota > Metazoa > Chordata > Aves > Psittaciformes > Psittacidae > Loriculus > Loriculus beryllinus. The sequence continues at coordinate 13,192 of JBCJKH010006722.1, read as the reverse complement.
GGTGATTTTGAAGAAGCTGAAATACCCATTTTAACTGGAATTCTGGATTTCAGATCTGCTTTTGCGGTGCCTGTGCCGACACCTTCATCCATCATTTCTTCCGATATATTGCTACACTCAGATGCCGGGGGTGAATATTTCAAGGTATCCTTTTCTTGTATATCCAAGCCCTCCAATTCTAAAGGTGAAAATGGATCTGGTGAGCTCTTCATTTTATAAGATTCTGTCTCTGCTGCTTCTTTCACTTCTTCAGATAAAGGAACCTCTTCCTGAGGCTGCTGCCCCATTTGGAAGAAGTGAAAGCTTTCATCTGGATAGCTCCTTTTGGTCATGTCAATGGCCCCACTTCTGGTCATTTCAAACAACTTTCCTTCCTGAAAAAGAAATGGATTCTGTTCGCTAAGAGGTGTCCCTTCTTCAGTGGGTGTTCTGGCTGGCGTGGTGTCAGGTGTTGTGCCTTGTGATCGCCTGTCTACCATCAACCCAAATATTTTCTGTTCCTCTTCTTTCACCCGAGCTTCAAAGGCTTCATCGTCTTCACGTATTTCACTCCACATGTCAGAATCCACATCAGTTTTAGTGATGACAACTCGACCAATTGATTTCTCTGTTTCATTTCTGATATCCTGAAGGGCAGATTCTGCTAATTTTGTGGAATCTGATGCCAAAGACCCCTGTGACATTTTCTGAAACGCATCCTCTGTTTTGGGCTCTATTTCCATATATACTTCCTCTGAAAAGCAATACTTGCTACCTGTGTCTCTGCTAAGTAAAGCTTCACCGGTCTGATTTTTCCCTTCCTCAGTAGAACAGCTTTCCCTAGGCAGCAGATTTCTACCAGATCCTACCTTATTTTCAGGGTCAGCAAAGAAATGTTCAGAAGACATGTTCTCATAAGGGCTTACTATACTACTTTCAGCAGCATCTGCTACACAGCTTTCGAGTTCCACTGTTTCAGCAGTGAGGGATGAATACTCTGGTAGGGGTTCCTCAACATGAATCTCCCCTGGACCTGTTTCAAAATCTGTATCTGCTTTTCCCAAACCACTTCCCAAAGTGGAACGGTCAGCGGTATCACTTTCAGCCTGTTTGGCACATTGTGGTACAGAGTACTTGGCGGTACTGTGTCCACAAGAACTACCATCTACGTTCTCCAGCACATCTCCTGCTGCAATGAGATCTGTGCATGTTAACGATGAGGTGGTATCAACATCTTTTTTGGTAGTATCACACCGCTTGATTGTTAGCAATGACTCAACGTGAACTTCTTTTTGAGAACTGGCATCAATGGAATCACACAGAGTACCCCCAGACTGTATGGCTGGGGCATTAGGACTAACGATCTCCCTGTCATTTGTACAGCCACATTTTGATTCGTCAGGTTCTGCACAACCGTAAGAATGACAAGCGTAAGTCGTACAGCTGCCCCTGGGGATAAGCGGTTCTTCTTTGTCATCTTCTATCAGCTTATCCCCCTCCACTTTAACCACACCTATCTTGACAGAGCACCCTTCTGAATCAATAGGTTGAAAACCTGCTTCGTCAGGGCTAGAGCAGGAGTCGATACTGGATGGTAATGGTGAAGGTGGCTGCACTCGGATCACAGGTTCCATTAAGAGGCCCGAGTCAGCCTCTCTTTTCAGCCGAGTCAATTCTGGCTCACTTTCTGAAGAGGAAGAGCTTTTTCTAGATTCAGCTGTCAGCATCACTACTGTAGGTATATCTTTGTCTTCCACAGCCGTCAAGTGCGGTTCTTCAGCTCTACATGCAACTTCTACATTGGCAACGGCAGCAGATTCATCTTGCTTACAGTCCTTCTTGCAATCTCTCTTCTGTTTTGCTTCTTGTTCCAACTCATCAAACATTCTGATTTTGGTCACCATTTTAAACATTTCCTCTTCAGGGGTGAATCTCTTCTTTGGCTCACTTTCTGAATCATGCTCCGGCTCTTCGCTGACTTCGGGGATCGTGGCTGACTTTCGTACGTTGGACAGTGCCTGTGAGTCTGCTGTTTTAGGTGTGATTTCATAGCTGATTTCTTCAGAACTAGGAGTCTCAGGTGAAAGCGGACTTTTCCCTGAGCTCTCCATGAGTGACGTTTGCTCCAGACTGTCATCATCAGCACTTCCCTCGGGGTCGCGGAGAATCCTGGAACGCACTGATGCCAACTCTGGGCAAGTTTCTCCTTTGCTAAGAAGGGACGGCGGCAGAGAAGCCTGCCCCAGAATGCCAGCCTTCACTGTTTGCTCTACGGGGCTACTTTCAAGAGAATCGCGGCAGGGAGACTCTTTCATAGGACTGGGCTCCAAAGAATCAGGCGTTTTGTGTGACGAGTTATCTTCTAGCACTGGGCTTGCCTCCAGGGAGTCTTTATGACTTATTGTCAAAGAGTCATCTGCAACTGGGCTAAAGTTTTCACTACCATGGCTAGCAAGTGAAAGTTCCAATTTCTGGGGACTTCTAACCGCAACACGGCATTCACAAGTTACATCTTTGTCTTTTGCTAAAGCAGTGTCATGTGTCTCAGAAGACTTAGTTAAATGTGCAGTGGTTGCAGATTCTGTATCCCTGCTAATATCTTTCAAAATGGAAGCTGAGCTACTTTCTGCAAGATTATCAGCCTCTTCTTCAGAGGCTGTAGGTACAAGCTCTTCCGATACACAGTCAGAATGAGACTCAGTAGCAGCATCTAGCTGCCTTTCAGTAATACCTTTTTCATCTTCCTTTGGAGAGAGTTCCTTCCGAGAACATGTTTCTGCTGTTGTGGGGGCTCTAGCTGCTCCTTTAGCTTCTTCAATTGGCCCATCTGTTTTCTTTGGTGAGAACGAAAGGCTTTCAGGGCTTGTTTCTGGAGTTTCTGCCAGACCCTCATGCTTATAACTTTCCTCAGAGCTGATCTGAGGAGTTCCGTCCAGCAGGCTACCTGGAGAATCAGCCACACCTTCGTGTTTCAGGCTTTCAGAGCTCCCTTCAAAAGCAGAGCTTTGCAGAGAAAGAGCGGGCAGGAACCCGTCTTTCCCATACTCTGTAGGAAAAGCAACGCTGAAGGGGCTGGTCAGTACTTGCTCCAAGTTAAGTTCTCCCTCCTCCGTGACCGAAAGGTGCCGGAACTGTTGATATTTGTCATTGTCCTCCAGTTCTTCTTTAATGACATCAGAAAAGTCTGTTGAGGTTTTTCTGTCAGGGCTGATCTGGAAGTCAGTGTCTCCCTGGTCATCAGAAGGCCTGCCCTTTCCAACCACTGTATCTTTGGCTCTTTCATCATCAAACACCGGAGGGAGAGGTTCACTTGGTTTTTTGCTGCCCTGTTCTTTTACCTGGTCTTTACCTACAGCTTTCTTTGTAGTTTCAACGGTAGATAGTTGCATTCTTCCTTTTCTGGATTGCAGCTCTTTCTCTGTTTTTAATGCTGCACTTTGTTTGTCCTTCTGTTTGTCTGTCTTGTGGCTTGTTACTCGCCTCATTTCACTTTGTGAAACTGTTGTTTTTCTCCGTGTTGTTTCCTTCTCGGGGAGCTGTTGCTTCTGTTTGACAGATTTGTGTTCAAACAGTCCAGATATATTCTTGGATGGGTCTTGACCCGACTGGAAGGCTTTCATCAGTTCACGGACCGACATGGTCTCTTCAAGTCTTTCCGTCTTAGAAGAAGGGGAAACAGGTGGCTGTGCTTTGTGCACTGCTGGCTTTTTGACTTGTACCGATTTTTTGGAAGCCTTCTCAGCAGTGCCTTCTTTGGTTTGAATTCTGACAGGCAGTTTTGACCGCACTTTTTGTTCATCTTCCACTCGTTTCTGAAGAGCTTTAACTTTATCTTTGATTGAGCCAATAGGAGTTTCCTCTATAACAGGGGATACAGCTTTAGCCTCAAGAGCAGCTGTCGGCATTAGGCCAGGTTCCTCACCGCCTTGTGACACCTCCGAAGTCAGCTTCGTTAGCCCTGCCTGTTCTTCGCTGCTGCGCATCTTGCCTTCCTTTTGCTTTGGCTTGTCTCTTAATTTTGTCCTAAGGGGCTTTTTAATTTCTAAGGCCGGCTTGTGTTGCTCCTGCAGACCTCGTGGACCGGCTGTTGGAGGTTTTTGTCCTTTTTCAGAATCTCTGCTTATTACTACAGCTTCAAATCTTTTCTCTACCAAGTCTTCTTGTAAGGCTGGTGGATGTACGTTATGAAGAGAAACATATGCTTTTAAGTCCTCTGTAGGGTAATCTACCATCCCTGTCACCTCTGCCTTCTCCATTTTTGTTGTCCCTTCATCTAGCCTGACTTCTAAACATGTAGGTTCAGTGACTTCCGAAGGAGCATTTCTTCTGGCCTCTTCAATTTCTTCATCACTGACAATGACCCATTCTTCTCCTGAAAGTTCTTGTTTGGAAAGGGACTTCTGCAAAACATGTTCTTCTCTGGTACAGGATCCACCTCGCAGAATTTTATTTACTTTTTCTAAGTCTTCTTTCACTCTTTCAACTATTTCAAAAGGCTCTCCTGGCTCTTCCTCACTGGCTTTTCCAAGATCTTTCACTTTAATGGAGCCTGATTTATCAGAAGAGTCAGTTGTCAAGATGGCAGTCATTTTGATCAAATCTTGTTTCATCTCAGAAACTTCAGACAATAGGTCTGGACTGGCTAGTACAGGGACTTCATTAACCAGATGGCTTTTCAGGATAGATGTTTCTGTAGATTCTGTCTCGTCATCTTTGATGCGAATGAAAAACATTGAAAGTAAAATGGAAATCAAAAATAGAGATTGGAAAATGTAATCAGAACTGACTGAAAATGAGAGTCTTTGGTTGCAGTGGTAGGAAGGTCAACAAAATGGGCCAGGAATGGTGGATCCACAAGATCTGAGGGTACAAGAGCAAAGCAAAGCTAATGGGGGGGGGGGGGGGGAGGGGAGGAACCAAATAAAACCAAAACAAAACAAAACAAAACTGAAAGGGAAAATGGCAGGAAATAACTTGCTTAACTTCATCAATATAGCACAACCACACATACATTACCAAAGCTGTAACAAAACAAATCAGGACACCACTAAAAAAAAAAACCAAAACAACAGCAAAATTTAAAATTAAAAACAGAAGAAACACAGTGAAGTTACACAAAGATAGGCATCTCAAGATTGTTCAGATGTTACAGATCAATGCTCAAACAAAAACCAAACAAAAAAAAAGGCAAGAAAATAGGGAGAAAGCATTAGAACTGATTGAAAGTCGATTTCCTCTAAGAGAAAGCCAGTGTTAGCAAACTGTCAGAATAACATTGGCTTAACATATTTTTTTCTTAATGACAAAAAGTTAAAAATAATTCTGCAGTAATCTAAATTAGTATCAAATACATAGAGATCTGAATCAGCTGCAAACCGGCATTTCATCTAAGGGGATTTCACACCTAAACAATGAAACAAACAGTCTTTTGTTTTAAGAGGCATGGTCCTTTCCTTGGAACATCCTCATTGACAACTAATGAACAGACTGAAGAAAGAGAGGACAGAGGAGAAAAGGAGAGATCGTAAGAAAAAACTGTGAATCAACTTAAAAGTGATTTCAGAGTTTTCAAAAATGTCATGTATGGCAACCAAAAATCAGAGACAGTCACACCAGACACATACGCACAAGTCATGTAAGGCAAGTTATTTCCATGCAAAACAAAGGTGTTGCAAATGCTGCTGAGTATGTAGCTTCAGTTAAAAAACAATCTTTCTAAAATTAATCACATAAATTAAAGAAAATATTGTAAAATGTACTGTGGTGAAATATTTGTCTGTGCAATCAGTATACAGTCAGCTGGATGTAGGTAACTCCCATTATGCCATAGCTGCCTCATGAGAATATTTAATTTCAGGAAGGTCTGCTAGAAAATGTTTATTGAACAGAATGAAATGTGGGAGGACTGAGGCAAGTTATGAACAGAATACAATGCTTAGAAAATGTAATTGTTTTGGTTTTTTTTACTTTTAGTATATCACATAAAACTTGAAGCATTTCTGCACTCTAAATGTCAAAAGTAGTAATGCAAATATGAAGAACCTAGTCAATACGTAATTATCTGGATTTCTTTGGAAATAATATCCATTTTGCTACACTCTTGTGTTAAATATTTATGCTGTCTGTTAATTACAACTGAATCGGTGGGGCTTTGCAACTTTAGTAACACATATTTTCATAGACGTCACATGGATGACAATCGCACTGGTCACAGAGTCAAGCAAAGACGCTTCAGAGGGAAATAAAAGGCAAGTACTATCTGAACAATGTGTGGCTGGCAGCAAGAATGCTCACTTCGTATGATGTGGTTGGCCTCCCTCACACCTGCACTGAAATATACTGTGAAATATTCCAGCTTGTATAAGAAAGCTGTTCATTCTGCCATGGAAGGTGAGTGCAGCACAACTGTCTCTCAATGTAAAAAGTGTTCGTTAATTATAACAAAAGGGAATGATCATCCATTTGATCTTCAGGATCATGGCACTATGGTCCTCCCAATTTAAACATCAGTACACTGCAAATAAATAACCCTCAAAAGACAATGCAGAAAAACAGGCAAGACATTGCATTTTAAACTAGTGACAAAAAGCAATCAGTCTTTTCCTAACCAGATTTAAGAAATCACTGCTTTTGAAAACAGATCTTCGTAGAGATTGCTCTTCAGACCAAATTTATATTCATGTGTATCTTCATTAAAGGAGATCTCTGGCCTCATTTACCGCTTGCCCTCAGTTTCCAATAATAATTATGGCCTGATTCTGTATTTATTAAAGGCATATATGATGTACCAAACCTAACAATCAACATTTCCAGTCATATTTCACCACAGTAAAGGGTGGGGGAAGGGTTAGACAGACAGATTACTTTGGACAGTATCACTTTTTTGCATGGTTGTATTTCATGAGTTTATGAAATTTATTAAAATATTAATTACATTTAAAAGTGATACTGTCATTTATCTCAAATGTGAGGCAACAATGTGTGTCAACAAATGGGCAAAACAAAAAAATGGAGGGAATGAGCATTCATACAAGCAAAAGAGCAATAGCAGGATCACTAGGGATGTCAAAGGAAAGTAAATGCTTAGATGAACTGTTTTAAACTGTACTACTTGTTACTTTATACATTAAAATGTATTTAATTGCATAGCTGCTTTGGTATTATATTGTTCTCTATTACATTTTAAAAGTATTGATGTTATTAGCAACAGCAGTTAATGCTTAGCTCTCTTTCATGCTTATCTTTATCCTTAACCATCTTTTATACAAACTGCATTATAACATTTTTAAAAAAGATAAAATCTTACTTTTTTCTGAAGTCATATCAACCTGGAAGAGCATAAAGGGAGAAATTTAAAAGTTCAAATATAAGTGATACATATGAAGTCACTAGTGAAGTAATAGAGCTTGAGTCAAATCCACTAGATGTAGAGGCTCACAGATTCATTGACTTACTTAAATGGAACCACAAATGGATTAAAAATAATGGTAAAAGCATGGCTTAATTTATTTAGTATTTCTATTAACAGAAAAATGGTTACTTTGCTATAGTTACAGTCAATAGCAGATGCAGAATGCTGCAATATATTCTCTTTAAATGCAAAAAGCAGTAGAAAGGATGCAGACCTTTGAATCACTGGGTGTGTTGCTGCTTTGCATTAACTTATCTCTTCCTGTCTAAAGCTCAGATATGGTCATGTGAAGGCAGATGTCCCATCTGGAAGGCACCTAGTATGCTTTATGCATAGTTTCACTGTACATGTTCATTCTGAGATCATGATTTGCATTTTCACCTCTGTACTTTGTGATAATGAAAAAAAAAGTGGGTGTAGAAATGACTGCAGCCTCGCTACTGCCTACAGCAAGAACTGAGACTTGGTGCCACTAACAGTTAATGTTACCTGTAAATGGAAGCAGTGATGGCTCTCAGGCCATTTATTTGATTTTTCTGAGTGCATCCAGGCATACATTGAAAAAGCCATACAATTTTACTGTTACTCAAAAAAAACCCAAACCAAAACCCAGTGTCAGACTAAAAATTCAAGAAGCAAATCTTTGAAGTTACCTTGTAATTCCTCTAAAGTACAGAACACCCTAGGTGGCAACCTAGGATCCTTAGGATACTTTAATTCCCTTTAATTTTCTCCAAATCAATCTGGAATTATGTCAGCATACTAATTAATATTATTAACATAAAAGTGAATAAAGTAAATAAAAAAAATCAAATGGAAGATGGTTTTAGCCATCAATAATTGTGTGGTTTTGTGCTTTAGTTTCTCAGATTAAAATGTAAGAAGTCATCAATGTCTGGAAAATAATTTTCCAGTATCCTTTATGCTTCTTTAAGGAGCACTGATTTGTTAACAACTTTTGGAGACTTCCCTGGGGATGCAGAAACAGCATTATAGAGTATTAAAGACTTAGTTTTGTGCTTTTGGTATGAAATCAAATGATAACTTGGTAAGAAACGCTACCTTCTGAATGAATAGAATGGAAATTAGCTTAAAACTCCAATCCATGCCACAAAATTTCTGAGCTGTTTTGCAGTTCGTAGAGAAAAAACGTGTTATCTTTGGGGAGCAGGCTGTTCCCACAGGGCTGGCACTCTCATCATTTCTAGCAGCATAACATCTTCAAAATGTGGGGATGCTTTTCTAATGTTACACATTCACACAAAGGTCAGACCTCAAGAAACATCTGTAACTGCCAGGACATGTCTGGGAATGAAAACTCTCCACCTTTTACTTGGAGTAAACTTGCAACTCTTTCTGTACTAGACTCAAAAATCTGTAAGACACAGTCCATTGGACGTTATAAATGGGTAAGACTTGGGAAGGGAATTGCTGCCCTTTCAGGTATGCATGTAGTGCATTCGATCACAGTCTTGTCACAGACTCTCCATAGCAATGGGGAAGATGTCAGTGGAGATACTTCTTATATGCAGGTCTGTTCCTCCAATGTTGTTCTCCTTACCCACCACTAACTAGAGGAAGCATATTAAGACTGTGCTGAAGGGTATTAACAAAAAGTATACTATGCCAACAATCTATTGGTTCTGAATACTTTAGACAAGTCTAGTAGCAACCCTGTGCTATTTTTAGGATGTGGAATGGAAGAAACAATCCCATTTCTCCTCTTCTGTGCTGCAGAGAATAAAGCTTAAAGAGACATACTATATGACTTATTTTGAGCAAAATTATTTCTAAATTGTTACAGAACTGTTTTGAAAGCCAAATGACCTATTACAGACCTCCAAAATCAGAGCATCTGATGCAGTAAAACTTCAATTTTAATGTAGGGAAAATTAAACCCTGTAAATTCCAAATTTTGCACTTTTGAATGTACTCCTCCCTCACTGTTCTTGTAGCACCGAGCTGACGATTGATATGCTCATTTTACTAGGGTTTTATCTTTCAGGTTCTATGTGTTAGTTGTATTTTAGTAGTATGTGTAAGTAATGACATACTATTATAGCAACGTTACCTCTTCTTCTTGTTCTTGGTCTGAATCTGATTCCTTTCAGTTCCAAATGCCATGCAAAAAGAGAAGGGGAAAACAGAGCAGACAAAATGAAAAAGTTCTAGAAGAAGAGAGTAGGAAAATATAACTTCTGACAACATTTAAGAGGAAAGAAGGAAATGCAGTATGTTTCTGCAGTTGATTTCTTACATCAAAAAGCAGCAAAACTAAACTAAGTTTAAAACACAAAGGCTACAGAACTGAGCAAATTACAACAGAAAGGCTGTTTCTTGGTGTTAGACTTATAGTGATCCTTCATACCACAATTTAATACATATACATGCTTCTGCATCCATAAATTAGCACAAATAAATACTTAAAATAGTTCAGAATATTAGCCATTTAAAGTTAAAATATGTTGTGTTATTTTACAATTATATAAAAAGACTGTAATAAAGATCATATTATAAAAAGGCATGCAGCTAATCTGACAAGGACAGCAAAAAAACCTCTGAGTTAGCACAGAATAGCAATAAACGGACTTTGTCTAAGAAAACAAGCACTGATCTAGCTTAAATAGCAATCAAGCACCCTCCCATGATGTAGGAAAATTCAGCTGCTCTCAGTCTTGTTATTTATAAATACTAACTCACACTAGGTTATTCCTCTCCATTTTCTTCCCTTGACCTTGGACCATTTTCTTCCCCAAGCACATTAATAACTGTTATAACAATATTCCGAAGAAAGACAGACCATTTACACCATGTGACATGCTCGTAGATTCTTGAAAGATTTGATCACAAGTAGGAAGAAAAGTCAGTGTCAAAAGTCAATGTAGTATTAAAATCTATTCTAAGAAAATACTTTCGACTGTCCTATAAACTTTCCAAATTCTAGAGTTCAAGTCTGCTACATTTTTTTCTATCACCACAGATACACAAGCAGTTAGTTAAAAACACTACTGCAAAGGCCAATTATTTCTAATTGGCAAATGAAAACAATGACAAATAATTTCAGTCCTTCTGTACTTCATACCTGAAGAACATCGTATGACCTACAAACATTACCCTTACATTTTGTAAGTATGAAGGGGAGTTTCATCTCCAGAGAGGTGTCACAAGACGTGGTTAGAAAGTGTGGGAAGTCTCTGGTAAAACAAAACATGAACCTAGAGGTACTTGCTGAGTCCCAGGTCTGGACTAAACAGAATTTTACCCTGAACAGAATCTGGGTAAAATTCCCAGATGAAATAAGATTAGCACAGATTTAGTGCTAACACCAATGAAACCATGGGAGATATGCAGTGCAAATTGGAATTTGGTTCCCTTTGGTCATTCACTTCTGAGTCATCAGAAAACATTCAATAACATCTTTGAACACTGGCTAAGAGTACCAAACCCAAAAAACTGAAAGGCCTTGGGTGGTATTCATGCTTCTTTAAAATCCCTGACTATGAAGCCTTAATAATAGTTTGTCCTCCTACTTATTTCTTGTTTATATTATAATGCTGATGACTACAGAGCAGTATAATTTCACAGTACCTTTGTGTAAATGGGTAAAGTGATGTTTAAATTGCATATGGCTTGATGAACGAGGCCTCTTGTTGATTTTGGCTCCTTCATGAATGACAATCGTCCACAGGGTTCTTGTGTGGTATCTCGCACCTGGTAGAGTATAGAGACATTTCATTTGTCATTTTGCTATTTTGCGATAGGATTTGCTTGTGCCACTGAAAATTATTAAGCAGAAAGAGGCTAGGTGTGGGAGAAAAAGTCCACATAGGGAAAAATAACGTGTTTTCTCTGACAACCCTCACCCACCTCTTAAAATTTCTTTTCTTGCAAAAATTTTTCTTCAATGTATGGATAAATCCTATTCTTAGAATGAAGAAATTTGCTGGAATATATTTATAGGTGTGATGATTATTATCCACAAAAGATACCACATCATGGCATACTTTAAAATCGTTTTCACAGTTGTTAGTAGAAACAAGTGTAAGCACTTGGAACTTGAGATGTACTTTTAGCTTTTGTACATAATGTCAGGAGGATTACATGTGATATCATGGGAGCAATATGACTGAAACCATTACCCCATTCTTCATTTTCTGAGCTAATAAAATTATACAATTAGGTACAAGTGCATTAACTTTATCAGCCTAAAAAAAATACGTGCAAAGACACCCATGGTTTCAGACCTCTTTTGGAAAAAGTCATCAGAGAGAAAAACATGCAAAGGCTGCTGGGTGGCAGCAGCTCTCCCTGTTGGTAGCACAGAGCACAGCAAGAGCACTTTTTTCCGTGACTTACAGCTCCTGCAGATCTCACAAAAGATGTAGACGAGCCCCATGCACTGTGACATTTGTGTCACAGGCTCTATAGTTCACTTTTGATGAATGGGGGGTTTTTGGCTTGACTTTTGTTTAACAAACTTCCCTACTCACAGAAAGGTTTCTAAAATGGTATAGTTCAGTAATATACCCTAAAGGTTATAGTTGGGAATTCAGCAAAATTAATTACTTTCTTTTTCCTCTGTTCTCAAAAATATGGTAAAATCATAACTTGAAATCTCTGAAAAAGAGCCATGCTTTTCTTACTGTACCCCCAAAGATGTTTGCATTGCTGCTGAAGGGAGAACTGGTTGAAGAACAGTTATACCTGTATTTACAGCCATACGTATATTTATAAGCGAAGGGTACAAAAATCACATTTCAATAGATTTCTGACATTTCTACAATGTTTTCTGACACTTTTTTGCATTTGACATTTTTTCCCTGCAATATACTGAACTGTGATACAGAAAACCAAAAGCAAACAAAATTGAGGTCAATGGCTCTTTAGATTATTAGGTAAAGAACAGGATGCCTAGAAGTACCATTTTGGTGTCTGAAAGAATGCTGTGGACTCCTTTAGATATAGCAGAACACAGGCACAGATCATTATATTTAGAGAAAAAATATTACTACATTTTATATAGCCACTTCTGGTGGGTTTGACTAACCAAGTCAACATTTAATCCATTATTATAAAGTACTTTGGGACTGTTCAAAAGTCTGTTAAATTTATTCTGAACTCAGAAAATAAAAATACAATCCATAGCCCGTACTGTAACATTACCTTAACAAACAGAGGAAGTCTATTTTCTTTGAAGGCAAAAAAACTGAATATATGATGTTGCCCACTCTTCGTTAGCGGCACCAAATTGCCAAAGCAGTCAACAGAGATGGGTTTTCCTTCTAACACCTATTGAATGCAAAAAAGAAGCAAAGCAGCAATTAATTGCAGTGGGGTGGTGAGGATTTCCTCTTCAGCATAATTCTACAGTAGTTTCAACCAATTTCTTAAATTGCTAGGAGTTGTCATCGCTTTCAAGGTTTGTTACCTACAGTTACCCAAAATGTGAAAACATTTCGGGTTATTAAATTCCAAATGGAATACACTGTTAATTTAATAATGGCGTAATGCTATACATGAGTGTTCAGTGTCATGAATCCAGCTAAATTCTCGACCTATATTTCAATATGGATTTTTTTACTGGCTATCATTTTAGTATACTTTGCTCACCTGGCATTATCATAACAGTCAAATAAATATTTTCTTCAGCAAATAAATCAAAAGTCCTTGCTTTGCTTGGCAGGATAATAAGCCAGCCAGGAATTATCATGAAGTCGCAGAGGACCTTTTTCATAGAATCATAGAATCGTTAGGGTTGGAAAGGACCTTAAGATCATCCAGTTCCAACCCCCCTGCCATAAG
>JBCJKH010006718.1:4855-21010 GCA_039877255.1 Loriculus beryllinus | reverse complement strand
GGCCGTGAAGGGCAGGGCGGGCGGGCGGCCCTGCTGTATACCGGGTGTATACCGGCTGCATACCGGCTGCTGTGCCTGCACCACCGCTGTCACCGAGCAAAAGGCGCTGGTGTCGTGCCGGGAACTGGGGAGCCACGGCTGGGACGTGCCAAAACACGGCTGGGATTTGTGCTGTACTGGGTGGCTGTAGAGCCCTGCGTGCCCTCAGCGCCTTCTCCCCAGCGTGGCTTTTCTTACCTTCAGACTTGGGGTAAAGCTTGTGTTTGAAGTGAAAATGGGTATTTGTGTGGCTCGTAGTGCTTTTGAAGCCTTTGGTAAAATCACACGCCAACGGGAAAACGTGGTATAAACCATTACAAGTTTTGCAAGTGGAAGTGGTGACAGTCCCTGCTATATAAAGGTTAATTTCAGGAGTGTGACTTGCCAGAAATGCGGCCAAGATAAGTGTGTAGTTACTAGCTTATTTAACAAATACGATAAGGCAAATAGCATTTAAACTCGTTTTCTTAACAATGACTTCTCAGTGAAGGCTGGTGTTGAAGTTCATGCTGTGCAGTAGCCTATAACTGAGTATGTAAAAAACCTAAATGTTTACCCTGAAAACAAGAAGAAAAGGCATGAGAAAAGCTACAAGCTTCTATATCCAAGTAGCCAGGAGTGGGCATAGCATGGGCTAATTGTGCTAGGCAGTCATTTAGGCTCTCCATGGAAGTCTGGGTGTGCAGAGCTTATTGGTGGGTGTAAAGCAAACAGTGAATGAAACAGCACTAAGTTTAAGGAATTGGTTTAGTTTATTTTTTTCCCACTGCTATGGATAGCATTAGTTAATGCAGCGAGAGCTGAAACTGTATCTGGAGTTTTGTTTCCTGCTGTTTCCAAGGAGAAGTAGAACAGGATGGTAATGAACCTCAATCATAGAACAGGATGGTAGTGAACCTCAATCATAGCAGTTGAAAAAGCTGCTCTTCTGTCAGGCCAAACGTCCGACTAGCCCAGCATTGCATCTCTGATGCTGCCCAGTGCAGAAGAAGTTTGGAACAAAGAAAGGGAGCCCCCTGATTCCATGGATGTGGTAGGTACTGTTTTGAAGACACGGACAGGAACTGGATTGCTGAGACCTGCAAAGTAGGATACTTGCAATTTAACAAGCATATCTAAGGGCACTGGCCTGGTTTTCCCCAGAAATGATATTGACAGCTGTTCGAGTAGATACACAGGGAAGCCTTGTGAGTGGTGTGAGCTAAGCACATGAACAGATATGGAATGACATGAACGTGCAGCTTCCTTTTCCCCTTCCCTTCTACCAGCTGAGGGGATGCCTTGCCAAGCTGCACACTGGGGAGGAGAGATAGATTTGAACCATTTCATGCACTCTGCACAAGAACTCGTAGGAATACACAGCACCAATACTCAATGCAGGTACATGCCACAGTGTAAAAGAAGGCTCTGCCTCCCTGCTTTTGCACTATGTCACTGTTACATTGCTCGCCAGACTGCCAGAATTACAGCGAAGAAGCCAAATGAGAGACAAGCCTTGGAGAAGAACAGAGCTGCTTAAAGAAAGCCTATGAAACAGTACAGTATTACTTTCCTACTATACTAGCTTCACAGTCTAACATAAGGGCTTTGTGTGGGCCAGGAGCTTGTGTGCATTTGTTAGCAGTATTTTATAGGCTTTTGTTCTGTGTAGATTCATCTTCAGATTTATAGTTTCATCTAATTTATTTATACTTTCAGTTACCCATATGAACCCCCTGGAGCCATGAATCTTATTGTGCAACATGAAAAAGTGTAATATTTTTGTTTTCAAACTTCTACCTGATAATTTGATGTGTCCTAGTTCTAGTGCTGTAAGAATTTATGTCACCTTCTTCATGTGTCTCTCATACTGCTACCTAGATGTTTCTTTCCCAAGGTGAATCGTTCTCATCTATTTAGCTTGTCCACCAAAAGAAGCCACTCTGACTTATGCCTATCTAGTCATAATTTTCTGTATCATTCCCTAATTGTTTTAAGATTGAGGGCCGTTACAGCATTCAATATCCAAGAAGCAACTGAATGCTTCTGTTATATTTAACCTTTTGAATGCTACTGGTTTTTCAGACCTTTCTGCAGTGACCACTAAGTTTTTTCTTTGATGGTAATAACTTATTTACATCACTCTGTATAGTTATGGTTGCTTTTCCAAATTCAGTAATTCAAAATTGGCAATATTAAATTTCACCTGCCTCTTTATTGTGGTGTCATTCAGTGTGCCATTGTCTTCCCACAGTTCTTCTAGAAGGACCAACTTCTCTAGGGCATACGAGGAAAGATGCACAAGCAGCACTAGGGCACTGGGAATACATCTCCCATTCAATTCCACTGAGACTTAACTAGCAGAGAACATAACATTTTCTTTTATAAACAAACATCTCTGGACCTAGAAAATACAAAGCATTGCCAAAAATAGCTAAAGATTTAGGGTTTGTTTTGTTTGGTTTTTAAAGGATTAAGTAGTGAGGTTGAAATCTTGAAGGAGAACATATTTAAACTCGGGACTATGAAATCAATGGAGGATTCATATTCTTCCCACACAGAAATCTTCAATGATTGAAAACCAAGCAGTAGCAGAAATCTTAGCTGGGACTCCCCAATGTTCAATCATATGAGGTGTGCAAACAAAAAGGCCTACACAAGCAGAGTAAAATGTCCATGCCAATCCATAGGTAGCCTCATAATAAACCATGCAGAAGAATCATTTGGGCTTTTGTTTTGCATTTATTTTGCTTATGTAAAGAAAAAAATAAAATAAGGCATTGTCCAAGAATGGATGGACCAAATATTTGGAATTTTCCTTCTCTGCCCAGAAGGTACAGGGGAACCAGTCTCACAGAACAACTCTGAGATAACTTACAGGTTAATCTCAAGATTCCTTTTCCAAAACAGTCCAACTACTATTACAAATGGTGTTTCCTTCCCAGAAAGTGCCCTGGCAAAACGCTGGACCTGAACACTCAGCCAGTACTGAGAACCTGCTATTGTGAAGAGCTACGTTTTAATTCTGCATGATCTATAAACGTGCAAATTTTGCCAAGCGTGGTTCCCTGCTTGGTATCCAAAGCTTGTGCTTACCTGATCGTACTTAGCAGTGTACAAAACCAGCACACTTCAGAAGAGAAAATAGATCCAGAAGAGAAAAAAAGAATGCAGCATAGTGATCTGGGGTTGCCATCAAACTCAAGTCAAAGGTCTGGTCTGCTCTAAGTAACCATTTTATGGAAGTTAACAAAATGCCTTTTTTTCCTCCTGGCACTATCTTCTTTGAGCGTCTTTGTTATCTGGCCTTTTTGCTGAGGTGCAAAATGCTTCACTAGTCAAACAGCTTCAAAAGCTCACTGATCTGGAAAGCTGTACAGAGAGGTGCTACTTCATCTCACCACTGTCCAGGGTGAGCTGGCTGGACTAAAGGTAAAGTGCTGGCTGCGTCAGCGTTGGCTGCAGGGGAGATGGTTTAACTGGGAAGATCAGAGCTGGCCTCTTGCAAAGGAGAGTTTGAGTAAAACCAGCACATGGTGGGGGAAAGGCTGCGTGTCCCTTTGCCAACAGGAGCCAATAGGAGTATCCTCCTGTGCACACTTTGTGCCTGGGTCTGAGGAGTCCCCAGGAAAGATGTCAGCTGAGAATAGGATGCAGCTAGAGGAATTTTTATGTCAGGCTGCTGCCAGCCTGTCCATCTCTGGGGTACAACCCAGCCCTAGCCTGCCTTCCTGTTTCTGCTTTCAGATTTTGTTTGTGTTGGAGGCAGCATTCCTGTGTTTCACAGAGACATGCTCAGGCACAGAACTCTGCTCCATCCTGGTTCATTTTCCAGACTAAAACCGAAATAGCAAGACTGATTCCTCTGTGTCTGAGCTTTGTCACTTCTGTTAGCAGTCTTGATTTCCTAGATTGGAGGGGTGAGGGGGAACCTTACTGTTGCACATTTGAAATGCCTTCCTTGCCTTACGTGCCTTTTCTTTTTATAGTCTTGACACATTTTGTGCTAGCATTTCTGTTAAGCCACTTGTAACTTTTCATATGCCAAGTTCCTTCTTAAAAACAACAACAAAAAGCCCCAGCCAACAGTAAGACTTGAAATACCCTGAAAGGTCAGAAATCAGATTTAAATCCCTGTGATGTGACCAGTTTTTGCCGAGTACACTGTTATGTGTTTGGTAAACTAAGCTGTCTCAAACTGGGACAGAAGCTGATCTGGATTGGTAAGAATCCCAGAAATGGTATTGTCTCTGTGAATGTGCTGATCTGATAAAACACGGAAATGACTACAAGATAACAGATCAGACACCTGATGGCAGGATTTGGAATTATGAATTGCAACAAGCAAAGGTCGGTGTTATGGCAACAGGCAAGATGTGATCTGGTTGTCATATGGAGACTGCAGTGAAGTATGTGTCTGTGCCTCACATTCCCTTGCCTTGTATGATTCTTTGACTGAGGGCACTAATTATTTTGATGGTGTTGAGACAGCTTCTTTGGTTTTGTTATTTTATCAGCAGATCTCATCTAAAACTTCAAATATGAGTCATTCTAAGCCTTTCCATCATGGTGGAAGAACATACTTAGCACACACATGCACATACAGGAAAAAAGCAGTTCCTAAAATGTTATATGAGTTTCTGTTTTCAGTCACTTCAGAAGCAGGACTGATGGTACTTGCTCCCTGACACATTGGCATACCCTGCTTCACTCGGGTAGGTATAATAAACTGAATTCTCCTTTCCTCTTTACCTTTCAATTTCTTATTCTTCATCCCTCAAAACCTCTCTCTTCCCCCTCCAGTTACCTCCTTCCATTTTCATAACCACATAGCAGCCCTGTTAGCACCTTCGAAAACATAGCGTGGTCATGATCTTATTGATTCACCCCCCAGTTTGCTATGGAGTAGGATGTGTATTCCTATCTATCTTCACAGTGTTCCTTGACTCCCTCTTCCCTTCATAGAATCTTCTGTAGCCAATATGGGAAGGCAACAAAATTCAGTTCTTGTTCTCCAGTTTTCCCTGTAAAAGTTGCTTCTTCATGTATCAGCAAGATTTGTTAGAATTTTAAGTTAAGCCCCCAGTTGCTGATTTGGATTTTATTTTTTTAATGATACTTAGTCCTGCACACAACAGACCCTAGCTGGCATTTAAATACTGACATAATAGAGCTTAAAATAGTCAGTCTGGGTTGTTCACGTTGCCTCGGTTGCTTCTGCAGGCTGTATTCAGCTCTTACCTATGCAGCTCCCTTGCATTCTGGTAATGCTTTTAGGGATCTTTCAGCAACACAACTGTCTTCATTCACATGGAAAAGGTTAACAGGGATTTTATAAACAATTCTGTTAATACCTAAAGGATGAAGATCAGCCTCTTTCTCAGTTCTATCTTGACTTTGCTAGATTTTCTTTCATTTCTGAGTTTACTAAGTCCAAGAATAAATGAGCAATTGAAGTTTTTCCAGTACTGCTCTCACAGTTCTAAAATGCTACTGAAGTATCCTGTGACTCAGTTTAGTTGTCTTGCAATGACACCTTTTCTAATATCTGAAATGCTCAAGAACATTGCTGCTATTGTTCAGTATTTTAATTTTTCTTTCTACAACCAAATCTCTGCCTGTTATTCTTAAACCATTAATTTCTTGCATTTCTCCTCATCAAGACTAGCTTTCCAAGGAGCCAGCTGAGAGCTCAGAACAAAAGCAGGGAGAAGGAAGTGCTTACTGAAACTTCCCTAAAAATACCCCTTAGCAAACAGGATTGCTGTCCTGTCTGTTCTATTTATAATGTCCAGAAAGTGGAGAAGGGTTATTTCTTGAAGACAAGCATTGCTTTCTTAACCTAAACCCATTACAGTGGTTATGCCAAGAAATCACTTGTTTTAAAGGGAAAAGGAACTAAATGCTGACTTACCTTTCTGCAGAAGTGTATACAAAGCTGGAAGTTGATCAGAAAAGACACCTGGTGACAGTGTGAGCATGTGAACAGAGAGCTCCACTTTGGAGACTAAAAGGAACCAGACTGCAGTTAAGGCGGATGACAGTGACAGGAGGACTTAAGCGTATACAACCCTCCTGTTTGAATAGTGAGGCTTATGTAGCTTAGCCACCACAAGAATGAAGAACATGTATAATGGCCAGATTAGTTAAGCCTTTAGCACAAACTGTCTGCACCCTGACAGCTCTGTACTGTCACCTGACTTAGAGATGCTTCTGTACAAATAAAGAGAAGAATTGGGAAGGAAGACATGAATTGCTGAGTAGTTTGCTTTCTGTTTTATAGCTACAGAATGCCTCAACTCCTGGATAACAGCAGTTCACATGAACAGGCCGCTGAACACTATGCATCAGAATCCATTGTCTCCATTGCTATCTTCATCATCATTTTCATCATAGGTATCCCAGGCAATGGACTGGTGATATGGGTAGCTGGTCTGAAAATGAAAAGGTCTGTGAACATTGTCTGGTTCCTAAACCTTGCTGTGGCTGACTTCATTTGCTGCCTATCCTTGCCATTTTCCATCATTCACCTGGCCCTCCATGAACACTGGCTGTATGGTTGGTTCCTCTGCAAAGTCATCCCATCAGTCATAATCTTCACCATGTTTGCTAGCGTCTTCCTACTTACGGCCATCAGCATTGACCGGTGCCTTCTTGTGATGAAACCTATCTGGTGTCAAAATCATCGAACAGTGCAATCTGTATTACTAATATGCAGTGGCATTTGGATCCTGGCCTTCATTTTTTGCTGTCCTGTCTTGCACTACCGTGAGACTAGCACTCATGATGGCAAAACTGAGTGTGGGTACAATTTTGGAGATCACATAGTGCCAGATTATGTGGATAGTCCTGTAAATGAGTTACAGGAAGAATACTCACTGTTAGACTACAGTCGTAATGACTCCTGGGTTAACGCCTATGAAGGTGATTATTCTGTGTCACTTGCCTTCGTGTCAGTAAACATCACTAGGGCTGTCTTTGGCTTCATTCTCCCCTTTGGCACAATGGCAGTTTGCTATGCCCTCATTGGTTTCAGAACACATGCAAAACAGTTTCACAAGCCACACAACAGAATGCTGAGAACAATTGTGCTCGTGGTAGCTGCATTCTTCATTTGCTGGGCTCCATACCACGTTGTTGGGATTCTGTACCTTATACCTACTCTTGAAACACGACTGGGGCAGTCACTGATCCTCTGGGATCACCTCTCTACAGCCCTTGCATATGCCAACAGCTGCATCAATCCCCTGCTCTATGTTTTTGTGGGGCGGGACTTCAGGGCGAAGGCACGACACTCACTGCAACGAATCTTGGAAGGTGTCTTTACTGAGGAGTCAACACGTTCCATCTCCTGCTCTCTTCAAAGAAGCAAAACTTCAGCAGAGAAGGACACGAGCAGCACAGTGTAATGCAAGACTTCCGATCACCACTGTAGGAATAGGAGTTATGGCCCTGCACATCAATCACTCGCCACTTAACAGCTTTCATTTTTTTCTCCAGCACATTTGATTAATCTGCAGCTCCATACACAAAGCACTGAGATGGTTCAGCTCACGACAGCAAACCCCTTTTAGATCCTACAGAGATGGGAAGCTGAAGTACCAAGAGTAATAATGTCAGGGAAGATGCTGGTGAAGGAGGAGACAGAGTACTTCAATCTTTAAAGATGAAAGCAGGCTTGCAGGATGCTTTGTGGTGGGATCATGTAGTTTAACCTCTGAATTGCTAGAGGAGAACATCATTAGAGTTATTTGCGTATGTCTACATTCTACATCTCCTGTCTCTGATAAACTGCAGATGAAAGCAATTTTTGATGTCTCCTTGGAATCTGTCATCCTGTTTTCCCTCTCCTTTGAATGTACTTGGGGTCTGAGGGTTGGGTTTTTTCCTCTGAACATTTCGCAAGAGGGTAGTGCTACATTTTCTTACAGCAGTGCATTAGAAGAGCACTTGCTGACTTCCATGCCCTGGTAGATGATGTCTGAGATGTTTCTTTGTCCTGGCAAATACACCACTGCACAGCAGTAACTGGTCAAATGCACATGCTATGGCTATATTCATTAGCCTGCACTCATTCACTCCCTCTACCACTGCAGTCCCCATCTTCCTTTTAGGAGGTATATGTAAATGTACCTACTGCATTTTAAAATGGCAGAATTTGAGCAACTGCACACATTGCTGAACCAGATTAGGTGGCTGCTGGACTGTCAGGCATTTGGTAAAGCCTTGGAATTGAGAATAACCTCCACTCTGACCCCAAGAAGGTGGGGAATAAGCCTGTTGCAGTACAGTCATAACCTGCTCTCATCTCTTGCTGGTGGAAGAGGAAAAAATTGTGTCCTGGATATTCTCTGCTCCAGAAAAGCCCAAGTACATTTCCTACAAACTCTGAAGTGGTTTAAAAACCACTTTTGTGTGTTAGGCCTTCCCTAAAAGAGTAAACTAAAAAAAAATGGTCTGACAAACAGTCCCTAAGCATTGGCATCATTTTTCTTTGCCTTTCTGGCAAGCACAAGTTGAGAGACTCACTGATCTCTGTGCCCTGAGAGCTTTAGCCATCCTAAAAAGTCTTGGTCTTGAAAGTACATAGCAGTGGGGGCTGTTCATTTAGCCCCTAAATTCTGGCTCTGATGTAAGTAGGTGGGAACCATGCCCACCAGCCGGGCGCTGCTGGCAAAGAAGTCAATACTGGCACCAAGAGGGTTAAACCATAAACATTCACTTTTTGTTTTTATTAAGAAAGCATGCACAAAAATAAACTCGTGAGACCACGCTCCTCTCTCCTGGCCACTGACACAAAGCACGGGGGGGGCCTGCAGAGGGGGACTGGCACCACGCACCCTGCGGAGCTCCACATGCCTGCCCAGGGCCGAACCACGCACCAACAACACACGTTTATCTCGGGGCAGAGGAACGAGGCTGATTTGCACACTGACCGGCATGTATTTACATATGCAAATGAGGCACAACTTAATACGCAAATGAGGCAAATATGAAAATGAGGAGCACTTTATACGCAGAAGGAGCCATCGCAGTTGGTTTCTCTTCCGGTGGTGTTTTCAGACTTCCACAGGGCCGGCTCTCAGTAATACCCTCTGCAAAGCATTAACTGGCACCCACCACAGGTCATCTCTCCTGGTTGTCTCTGGTGCCACTTTCCACAGAAACCCATCACACATGATTCCGAGCTGTATCATTCCCATCCTGAGGCAGCAGAGAGAACAGCTGACTCCATGCTGCAGTTGTCTGGGATTCCTCATTTCTCTTGGAAACACTCAATGATGAACTCCCCCCCAAAAACACACTTAAAAAGGGAGGGGAAAAAAAAGAAAGAAAGGAACAAAAATGTCCACCCTCCCAATCCAGGGAGACTCTGTCCACTTCCCTGACAAAGATCCAATCACTTTATCCCTACAGCAAATTTAAAAAGCAATGCTAGTTCCCCACTTTCCTGCAGTCAGAGTAGAGGTTATTACTCCCCTGCCCCAGATCTGTCAAGCAGTCCTAATGTTTTATTCCTCTCCTGGTTCCCTTCATTGGTAAACAGGGAATAAGGGCTGGGGGGAGGCTTTACAAAATATTAAGAAACAAGAGGTTTGACAGAACGGAGCCAATACTAGCAAAAAGGGGAACAGAGGACACAGCTTTGGGGAGGAGGCATCTCAACACTCACTCCTGCTCCTGCACCTTTTCCACCTTCTTGAGTCACAAGTGCTGACAAAACCTATCCTTCGGGATTTACACTAGATTCCACAATCTCCCCAGCTGAATTGCAAAGGGGTCTGACCCACCCTCCTCTGTTCTATACTACACTCTTTGGCTGTTCATTTTAATAATCTGCCCCACTTCATCCTCTCTTCTAATGCACCTCTTCCCAAAAACACTCGTGAGGGCCTCCCAGTTACTTGACCAGAGGGTCCAGGCCCTTGCCCATCCATCATCCTGTCATTCACCTCCACTCTGAGCAGCAGCTTAACTCTTCCCACCACAGCCCATTCACACAGTGGGAACCACCAATGAGAGCCCTATTGCTGCTGGTACTCTTGAACCACAGGCAAGAGCAGTCTCCAGAGAAATCCGAGGGCTGAAGGATCAAACAACTGAACAAATACTGATGGGAGAAAACCTCCAAATTTGCATATGCAAGTAAAAGCCTCAATACTATTTTGAAGAAGGGCTTGAAGGGGTAGGGGGTGAAGTTAAAAGCTCTGGGGAATAGAATTTGCTGAATCACATGTGACACCCCTGACTGCTTCTTTTACCTCATGGGCATGTAGGCTTCACCTGGAGACTGCAAAAGGCAGTGTAGAAAACAGGTCAGGATTCCCCTAAAATCTCCCTCAGTTGTCACAGATGGCACTGCATTCCAAAACCCAACTTCTCTGCTACGTTCTCCTTCCTCCAAACTCAGGTCAACCCTCCCAGCTCAGCTCTCCCTACCTCAGGGATTACCCTCTTTTTGTACTTGGGAACTCTACTTCTTTTCCTGCTGGTGCAAGAAAGTTCACAGAGCTAAGATCACCTCCCCAGTGTCCCTTTAGCCCCCGGACCTTTACAACATTTACGAAACAACAGAACTACAGGCTCCCAGGGTCCACTAGGCTCTCTCACTCCAGTAGCCAATACAACAAATTCACCGGCCACCTTGAAGGGAAAGAGGGATTGTTAAACGCAAAATGACGGAGGCAGAGAAAGATGCACTCAAGGATTCAGCCTTCCAAGGTCTTTTCATGGCACCAAGGACCCATCTTTCCGCCCTCCACAGGGCACCACGCAACACGAAAGAGCCAATCTGATGCGTCCAAGGCCACCAGAGGAGGGGGAGGGCTGTGCTCAATTATTGGGAATAATAATAACAATAATAATAATAATAATAATAATAATAATAAACAAAAGAAGAAAAAGAAGATAAAACAGGACGCAAGGAAGGATTATCTTCGGCAGCATCTTGCGGTGGCTTCTCTGGCGGAGATAGAGAATATATATCTATATACAGGCAAGGCAGGGAGGCTGGGGAGGGTGGTGCTGGCACCAGTGACCCCATGTCTCCCTCCCCTCCCGCGTCCTTCACAAAGGACGGGCTATCAAGTCTGTTACTCATTAGGTGATCAAGTCCCAGTCAAAATCATCGGGGATTTCCTCAGTGGCGCCTGGAGGAGGCCCTGGAGGCCGAGGGACCAGATGGTGAGCTGCCCAAAACCAACAGAAAAATAGAACAGAAAGGAAAGAGAACAGTTAGAATAAAAAACGTCACGCTTTTTTCACAGCGGGCCCTTGGGCAAAAGAAAGCATAAGAGATTTGGGCCTTCTTTCCAACAGCTGAACAAGCAAGAACACTACTGGCATGATTTTCTCCATCAGACAGCACCTACCAATGTCTGTAGGTGGTCTGCTACAAAAGTCTCCATAGCAGCTTCTACAAAGGTTAAGTTTGAGTCTCCTTAACCTTCCTTACAGCTTACTGCTGATGGACCACAAAGGACTTCATCAACAGGAGCTTCTTGTGTAAAGCTGCCTTCAAGCAACTGAGGGCAAGGCTAAGCTAGAAGACTATTTATATGAAGAAATCAGGCCACTGAAATCCTAAACCTTGCCAGACCTATGGCACAGCCCTAAATGGAGGGTCCCTTGTAATCCAATCTCCTTCTCTGCCCTCAGTGCTCCGTTTTATTAATAAGTGCTTTGGGAGAAATGCACAAAGGGCTTGGGAACCAGCTCTTTGATGTTCCCTGGTATAATACACCTTAATCATAGAATCAATAGATTGGTTTGGGCCGGAAAGGACCTTAAAACTACCTAGTTCCAACCCCCCTGCCATGGGCAGGGACACCCCACACCAAACCATGTCACCCAAGGCTTCATCCAACCTGGCCTTGAACACTGCCAGGGATGGAGCATTCATAACTTCTTTGGGCAAACTGTGCCAGTGCCTCACCAGCCTCACAGTAAAGAACTTCTTCATTATATCTAACCTGAACTTCCCCTGTTTATGTTTGAACCCATTACCCCTTGACCTGTCACTACAGTCCCTGAAGAAGAGTCCCTCTCCAGCATCCTCTGTAAGTCCTCTTCAGATACTGGAAGGCTGCTATGAGTCTCCACACATTCTTTTCTCCAGTTTGAATAGCCCCAGCTTTCTCATCCTGTTTTTGTATGGGAGGTGCTCCAGCCCCTGGTCATCCTCATGGCCTCATCTGAACTTGCTCCAACAGCTCCATGTCCTTCTTATGTTGAAGTCACCAGAACTACATACCCCTTACCTGTAATGTCACCCCTTACCTGTAGTGTCACCCCTTACCTGGGCGATTATATCCTGGAGAGTCCTGGGTGGAAATCTGGTACATAGGAGATGGCCCGGAGAAGAGATGGGGAGGCTGGGGCTGGCCATAGGAGTTCACTATGAAAGGAGTAAAAAAAAAAACCCAAACCAAATCAACAAATCAAAATAAAAGAAAGAAAGAAAAACAAACAAAAAACCTAAACCCCCCCAAAACCCCAAACCAAAATAGACCAAACTGTCAATGTTCTGGTCAGCTGTCTTGGCCCTGACTGGGTGGCAGCTCAGCCACAGAGCAACTCACTCAGACCCACAGGATACTGCGGGAGATGTCCAGCTCTTGGGTCCTAACTGCAAGCTATAGCTTGGTCAGAGATCTTGTTCTTTGGAGCCAGCATGAGTTTCTCTACTATTGTAAAAGAAGAACATTTTTATCCGGAATCACCACAAGCTGGCTCAATATCATCCATCTAACTCTGTATTAGATGACGCACACCATCACAGTTCTATCAAGACCATAATATGTGGTCTCCTCAGAATTCAGAGTGAATCCTCCTACTTCTTGTCCAGCCAGTATTTCCCTAACAATGATGCAAGAGCTTTCTTCTTAGCAGCTCCTACAGCTCTTGCTATCTGGAATAGCAATCTCTACCTTGCCATTCCTCTCTGCTAGCTCCCTACAAAAGCCATCCCACCCCCTTTCTTTTATGGGCTTACCTTTCAAATGTGTTTCTGCCTGGAGAGTTTGCATGTCAATCATAAGCATCACACAGTAATGGCCTGCCTAGGCCACAGCCATAGGACATACTAATTCTTTCAAGCCAGAGAAGCTGAGATGCTATGAACAGCTCTAACAGCTTAGCCCCAAGTTGCTCGCTGCTACTTTGCCTGGCAAAGCTGCAAGTAGTTCAGGACACTCACAGAATTGGCCCTGCATTAAAAATCATTTTAGTCTCCCTTCTAATTACCTTGATTCATGGACTGCTCCTGTTTGCCACTGTTTAGGGCACAAGAATCAGAGATTCGGGGGGGCTGCTGTGGGCCAACCAGATGAGGGAGCTGGCCAGTCTGGGTAAGGAAGTGATTAAGAGAGTCACAGAGGTTAGCAATATGATGTTGATCCAGCGTCCAGTTCTTCCGCTCAGCCTGGCGCAGACTCTCCATCAGCTCTGCAGGGGACAAAGGACAATGTCAAAGACAGCACTCACAATGTGGCCTTCTGTGCAGAGTTTCTGTCTTCTACCCCGAAATCCTACCTTCTCCCCACAAGCCCAACTTCACTGCTCTGAATCTGTCACCAAACTCTTGGAGAGCTCCACATCTAGGATACTGTCTCACTGACTCAGGTAGGGATGGGAAGGGAAAAATCTGAGTTAGCTTTCTGATGTTCTTGTATGAATTAATTGCCTCTGCCTCAAATTCCTGCAGTGTTCAAGAGTTTCAGGGTCTTTAACAAAACCCATGAAGTAGGATACCTCATTTTACACACAGAATTGTTGAGTCCCTGAGAAACCCATAGACTTGACACCGTTACATTGGAAAAACCCCAAAGATGTGGGCCCAGCACTCACATTCTGGACTACAGCCCTAGTCACTGAATCACTAGACCCAGTCAGTATGTCAACACTTACCTGAGAATTGGGAATGCTCAATGCTAGACCAGTTCAGCCGGTTTACCATCTTGAAGCTTTCCTTCAGGGAATCAATGTTAGAGCACCAATCAGGGGGAAATGCTGGAATGAAATGGGGAAAAGATTATTGCAATACAGACTGCCCCTTCCCCTCCACCCCTTAATAAAAATGATTGGCCCTTCTTCACCAAAGAGCCTGATGCTACAGTCACTGGCAATCCTTTTTCACTTGGAAGACGAGGGATGGTTGCCTTTCATTTAGGCCCTGACTTTATTCTGCATCCCTGAACACAATCCCAAACCCACTGTGGATGTACTCTCCTTCCAATCAGTAAGAAAGCATTTTCCCTCTCAGATTTCAATCATAATTTGCTTTCACCCTTTTCCCACACACAATTTAGGCACTATTTAGGGAAAGCTTATTTGTGGAATTTCTGTCTGGAGGCTCTTCACTGTTTCACTGCTCCCTTTTCCCTGAATGTTCTTTCCATTGCCCCTGACTCACCAAAGCCAGCATTGTTGATTGAAGCCTGTGACTGCTGCTGCTGGTGCTGATGTGGCTGCTGCTGTGGGTGGGAGTGTGGGTGATGCTGCTGATGCTGGTGGTAGCCTCCATGCTGCATTGGGGGTGGGTGCATGGATATCACTGGTGGAGGGCCATAACCTTCACCACCCTGCTGTTTTGCCCCTTGGGATGGGCAACCCTCTGGGGTTGGAGTGTGGAGTGGGGGAGCAGCACCCACTGATGAGGGGCCTTGCTGCTGCTGCTGCTGTTGGTACATGTAGTAGTTGTGGTTGGAAGGCTGCATGTCACCAAGGAGAGAAGAGAAACCTGCCAAGTAAAAGAAGGGAACTTTAAGAGCCTTCCGGGTTAGACCTCTGCTTAAATTATGCATCTCCAATTTCACACTGCTCATCCTGCTATTTAGGAAGCTTTTGGAGTGCCCTCTACAGGCTGCTAACGACTACCACCTTGCACAGTTGCTCCAGGTTCTCTTCAGAACAAAAGGCTCTACAACAAAGCCCCAGCAAGATTTAATCTTCTAGTACAAAGTTAGGAACTTAAATTCCTCGCTGGATTTTTCCTGTATTTACCAAAGTAACCCGTGGTCTCTTGAACCCTTGCTTCTCCTCTTATATTGTGGAACCACCAGGGGAAAAAAAAAAGAAAAATCACAGTAAAGGGCATTACATGCCACTAACCTGAGCTACCCATTTCCTACTTTGAGTGCCCTTACTTGGCCATTCACAAGCAAACATCAGTTTTTCACTAGATTTAAAATCAACCCTTAGAGCTTACTACTACTCTGATGTGGCAAAAGGATGAATACTGCCACCCTGACTCAAAATTCCCTCAAAACTCAAATTTTCCTAGGCTGAAGACTTAGGACAAAAAACCTGACTACTGCTAAGTTTTACAAACAGAGGCACACACTGAGGCCAGGTTCTTCTCTACATTTTTGTTGCTTGTCCATTCTACAGCACCTCACACAACAGGCTTCTACTACAAGTGCCAGCATGATGAACGCAGTGAAAGTAATATGTTTTTATTTCACTGAGACTACAAGTCAAGAGGCTTCTCCTAAAGTAGAAAACTGCATGCCCTGTGTGATGTCTGACAGCATAGGTAATAATGTATTCCTTTTTACACCAGACTAAAAGAGTGTTTAAAGGTGGGAACAGCAATTGTAGATTGTTCTTGTTTCTCATGGACATCTGATCATATTCCTACTGTCATTCTGCCCTCTTGTGGCTGCTTCC
Source organism: Loriculus beryllinus (assembly GCA_039877255.1). NCBI lineage: Eukaryota > Metazoa > Chordata > Aves > Psittaciformes > Psittacidae > Loriculus > Loriculus beryllinus. The sequence continues at coordinate 5,323 of JBCJKH010006718.1, read as the reverse complement.
TCAATCCCAGAAATGCAAGCTATGAATGGAGCTGTAGGATCTCCTCTGCACTCTCAATCCACAAAGCTCAGTTCTCCAAGGCCTTGGGGAATACTAGCTTTGACTATCTGAGCGCTGACAACTTCTCACTCTCCTTTTAGAGAAACTCCACATGCAACAATCCCCTTCCTCTCATGGTTTCTAGCCTGACATTGTGAGTACTTCCCCAACACGCTTTTCTCTAAGCTTTTGCCACTTTAGTATTTGCTTTTGCATCAATACAAGGTATTTTTACATCATTATCCTCATTATTCTGAGAGAATTAGAGGCAGCAATAGATAAAAGACATGCAGATTTCTTATCTGCTCCTGGCAGAACTAATTACAGCATGCCAAACAAGGAAAGTCTGTTTGCACAGGCTCCTAAAAATGGGGAAAGATCTGAGAGATACCAAGGATAGATCGGTGGACAAGACTGCGTGGGCAGATA
>JBCJKH010006712.1:0-12827 GCA_039877255.1 Loriculus beryllinus | reverse complement strand
GAGCTGGGAGGGGAGGGGGGACCGGGGGAACCCCCCCCCCCCCCCCCCCCCCCGTAACCGCCCCACCGGACACTTCACCGCTCACAGCCCCGCCACCAAGGGCAAATGTGGGGGGGCCGGGCCCCTCCGCGCCGCGCCGGAGGAAGGGGAAGTGCCCGGGCAGGACGCGGGGCCCCGCGGCGGAGGATGCCGGGGGTGAGCCCGGCGGCGGTGGGGGGGGGACCGCGGGTTAAGCGAGGACGGGTCCGTCCGGGCCGCCCTGGCTCGGCCCCGCTGCGAGCAGGAGGGCGGGCGGGCTCCGGTCCTTTGGCCGGTGCGGGAGGGCACGGAGGGGTTGGGGGCCCGCGGGCCCTGGGTGCTCCGGGAGTCGGCAGTCCTGGCCCCGCGCTCCGCTCCGGGGTGTCCCCTTGCCCCCGTCTCCTAACGCGTTGTTCCGTGGCAGCTGCCCCATGGAAGGTGAAGGAGCAGCGGCTCGGCCCGAGGAGACCCCGCCGAGCGCCGGGGCCGCGCAGGAGCCCTCGAAAGAAGGCGAGAACGGAGCCGGGGGAGCAGCAGGCGCAGAGGAGCCGGGTGCGAGCGGGGACACGGGGCACAGCGGTGCCCTCCCGGTTTGTCTGCAGCAGGACCCGGCCACGGCACGTTTGGGCCATGGGGATGGTGAGTGCTGGGGGGGGACGGGGCTGTAGTGGGGCAAAGGCGCACCCGGGAGCCTCCAGCGCCTGCCCCTGTGAACCGGGATCACTGGCATCACCTCTGGGTGCCTGCAGTGACGGCTGGGGCTCGTTGTGCCGCTCGAGGAGCCCAGGCTGCTCCTCCATGAGCTGCACCAGGGGCCCCAGAGGCTGCCCTGGTTTTGCAGGTGGAGCAGATGCGCTCACAAAGCCCTCGGTGGACGGACAGAAGAGCACCGAGCTCTCGGCTCTTGACGGTGAGTGTTGCAAAGCCTGGTGCTCAGCACAGCCCCACCGGGGTCAGCTGGGTCCCTCATCCCTCAAAGAGAGCTGGAGGACAGCCTTGCTGCTGCTGGTCCCTCCGGTAACAGGGCAAGGCCAAGTCCAGATCACCTTGGTGATGTCTTGCGCTGGCAGTGAGAGGTCGCTGCAGCTCCATGCAGTGGAATGGGAAATGGCAAACTCTTCATGTGCTTTCCTAATTAAACTAGGACTCGTGTGTTGAAAACACATTGAGATTTGCAAGTGGAGCTCTTCAGGGGTAGGAAATATGGGGATGAACGTGAGCGCGTCCCTCGTGTGCCATTATGCCATTAATGCCAGATCCCTGCCTCCCACAGTGCCCGAGATGGACCCTGCCCCTCCTTAGGCAGCTGTTGGGGCTGGTTTATCTCCCTGCTCAGCTGTGGGTCCCTGTGGCACTGCTCAAACCTCATCTTGGGTTTAGTTGCAGAGGAATAATTTCTGGTTTGCGCAGCTCAGTTCTGGCCAGGGACAGGAGGGAACAGCTTCAGATCACGCACAGGAGACCTGAGCGTGCAGGAAGATTTTGGTCTCAAGTCAGAGTGGTTCCTCCCTGCGCACGGAGGAGACGTGTCCTGACTCTCTCCTCTCTCTGGGAGCAGGTTTCCCCTTGAAGCACTCGAACACGCTGACGAACAGGCAACGAGGGAACGAGGTGTCAGCCCTCCCGGCCACGCTGGACAGTGAGTGCCACCGCGTGCCTCGCCTGCAGGCAGCGGGTGCTGAGCTGGGAAGTGTTTGAGCCTGATGGGTGAACCCTTTCTGTCCCCCAGCACTGTCCATTCACCAGCTCGCAGCCCAGGGGGAGCTCAGCCAGCTCAAGGAGCACCTTCGGAAAGGTACCTGTGGCTCTTTGGGGTCTCTCCCCGCATCACGCCAGGTCACTTTCATAAACCCTCAGCTTTAGTTTGACAGCCTTTGCTGGGTTTACTGGGAGGACACGGAGCAGGGGGGGCTTTACCCTTCCTGTCTCTCATGTCTCATTCATGTTTGTGCAGGAGAGAACTTGGTCAATAAACCTGATGAGAGAGGTTTCACGCCGCTGATCTGGGCTGCAGCCTTTGGAGAGATCGAAACAGTCCGGCACTTGCTGGAATGGGTAAGACCACGCTTATGCAGCACCCTGTTAATAGGAGACATCCCCCTTCCCCCAGTCCCAGTGGCTGCCAAACTGTCCAGCACCATCCTGGCACTGTCTCGGCCAGTCTTTCCCATGGCACCAAACAGGACACGTTTGCAAAGCAAACGGCTCAGGCGCTGTCAGATGCTACTCCCCATTGGGCTGTGAGCTAAGTCAAGAGCATGAAGAGACTTATCTCACAGCTAGCAAGAACTGTTTGTAATTAAATATCTGCTTATTGGTAATTTGAGATCAGGCTTATCACTGGGGCACTGTAATCTGCCTGCAGATGTGCTCACCGAGGCATCATTGCAGCTAATGAACTCATTGCTGCAACGTCCTTGAGTGCTGGGCTTGCAGTCAAGGACTGTCTGGGGGTAAGGAGGAACCAGATCCTCCTGTGCTCTGGATCAAGCTGTTCCCCAAAGCTCTGTCCCATATCCAACCATTAGCAAGCACTCACAGCTCGTAAGCACTGCCCAAACCCTGTTACCATATTAGCTGCAAGTCTGAAGTGCATTACTAGAGAGGCAAACAGAACCCAAAATAAATAAGGTGGTACATTGATAAAGGGCATTATGAAGTCCAGGAGAGGTCTGTGGTAGCAAGGGCTTGGAGGACAGGGAGGTTTTCTATGTAAATAAAGGAGATGGTGGATACTGTACAGGCATCTTGACAGGGGTGGGAACACCTTGACTTGATGGGTTCCTGAGCAGTAGGAACCACATAAGGCTCCATTTACTGACACTGGAGAAGGGCTTTTGAGTCCTCACCTGGGATGTTGATGATGGTTAAAACACACCTGGTTCACTGGGAGCCCACGAGCTGCCTCTGCCCCGTGCAAGCCAGCTCCATCACAGCACCCTGGGGCTCCTTCACCCTAACGCTGGTACCGTCCCCAGGGTGCTGACCCCCACGCGCTGGCGAAGGAGCGGGAGAGCGCCCTGTCCCTGGCCAGCATGGGCGGCTACACCGACATCGTCACCCTGCTGCTCGAGAGGAACGTGGACATCAACATCTATGACTGGGTGAGTGCCACGCTTGCCTGCTCAGGCAGTTGTGTGAGGACTCACAGGTTTGGGTTGGAAAGGACCTTCAGATCACACAGTTCCAAACCCCTGCCATGGGCGAAGACACCTTCCACTAGAGCAGGTTCCCCAAGGCCCGTCCAACCTCAGTTGTTGGCACTGGCGGTGTTTCCAGCCACAAGGCCACAGTGCTCAGAGCTTTTGCCTTTCAAATGACACAACTGAAGTTATTGTATAACAAAGGGAATAAAACCTTTCCTGTGAGCAGCAGGAGCAGGGTGAAGGCACTGACCCAGCCCCTTCCCTTTCCCTGCAGAACGGTGGCACTCCTCTGCTCTACGCCGTGCGTGGCAATCACGTCAAGTGTGTCGAGGCCCTCCTAGGTAACGGGGAAGCTCTGCTCGGTGGTGACCCCCTCACACGCCGGAGCAGCTGCCCAAGGACGGGCACCTTTCGGGGCTGCCCCGGAGGGGACTGATCCCCACTGCTTGCAGCTCGCGGCGCTGACCTGACGGAAGAGGCAGATTCTGGCTACACCCCGATGGATCTGGCTGTGGCCCTGGGACACAAGAAAGGCAAGTGTCCCCCCCTGCCTGCCAGAGAGCCTGGAAAAGCCTCCAGGCAGTTCCCAGCTTCCAGTCCTGCCTGGGGCTTTCCTTGACTCTCCAGCACAGCTCCCTGCTCTGCCATGCAGAGAAATCAAGCTGAAGAAATCAATGGGTCCTATTCCCTTTGCTCCTCCTCCAAACCAGAGCTCTGCTGGAGATAGGGTGGGGACACAGGAGATAGGGGCAGACCCTTGGATAAAGGAGTTTTCCAGCCTCCCACTGGAAAACAGGGTCCTGGACACAGCAGTCCTGGCTTTTCACAGCTTGGCTTCCCTGTGTGTCACTGCTCTCCCCTCCATTAGTCCAACAGGTTATGGAAAACCACATCCTCAAGCTATTTCAGAACAAGGAGCTGGAATGACACGGCTGCTCCTGCTGCAACTCCAACGCTGCTCCCACCTGGCACTGGGCTCTCCTCTGGGAACACCATGACTTTACCCAGCCATTCTGGAAGGGGCAGCGGTGCGATGCTTCAAGCAAGGAGGACATGGAGGAAGCTGGGAATGGCCTGTCCTGGGTGCATCAGTGCCTCTTCTGGAGGTGACATGGCCATGGGGCCTCACACCAGGAACTCTCACTCTTCTGCTGTATCCAGGCTCAGCTGCTGCGCTCGTGTTTGCAAACCATGCAAACAGGTATCATGTCCTTGGAATTAAACTCGAAAGCAGCCATGTGGAGCCCTGTCCTGTCATAGCTGCTAGGCCCTGATCCAGCACCAGCTACTGGGCAACCACGAGGGGAACCGGGCCAACCAACCTCTTCAAGGCCTGGTATTCCTCTCTGGAGCTGTCTCTTTAAAGAGGGAAGCTCCCTCTTATGCCCATAAACTTGCCAAGCCCTCCCTCCACACACTGCTGTAGCCAGCCAGGGAAATACCCACAGGCAGGAGCAGAAGCCAGCAGGAAGCATCACCCTGCCAGCCAGGAGCACATCCCGAGCTGGAGCCTGTGAGGCTGCATAGAGCTGCTCCAAGTTCAGGGGTGGTTGGGAAAGGCGAGAAACAGCCAGAGCCCAGGGAGGGGACACTTCTCTCTTCTGCTCCAGCCACGCACCAGCATGGCCATGGCAAAGCTCAGTCTCAGGGTGCCACTTGCCCAAGGAGCAGCCAGGAAGGAGCAGGGACATCATTTATTCATCCAGTCACACAGCTCAAAGTGCAGCCCATGGATCTCTGCACTGGTGTCCCTCTGTCACTGTCATCCCCTGGGACAGGGGGTTCCTCTCAGCGCCTCGGGGTGCAGCTGGGGGCTGTATGTCTGTCCCCCCCCTTCACACGGGGAACACAGGCGATGGGGAGCAGCCTCCCTGTGCTGCCCTAGAGCCTCTCCCCCAGCACCCCGAGGTGATACACAACGATCCTGCCAAAGAAGTCGGTGCTGTTCTCAAACGTGATCTTCAGCTTATCCAGCACCGTCTCCTCCACCTGGAACCTGTGTGGGGCCAGTAAAGGATTGAAACGGGCAGGGGGACGCCAGGACACGTGGAGGGCCGCTCCAAGGGGTGTACCATAGCTGGGGATGTCTGGAGCAGCTCCAGTGCTGCTGAGCAGCTACAGCAGCAGCAGCCCCCACAGGCCTCCATTTAAATCACAGCTCTGCCATAGCCCCCCTGCCCTCCACCACCTCGGGGGGCTCTGAACCCCTCTGCCAAGGGGCTCGACCCAGCCCACAGCACAGCAAAGGATATCTGCATGGCGTTGCTGTCCTCGGGGTACAGGGTGGAGATTCGCTCCAGCTCTTCGCCTGCTTTGCACCCTACAGAGGACAAAATCTTCTCTCTGTCTGCTCTGCTGCAGGGCCAGGACCAGGTCCCAGTCTGCATCCAAAGCATCCCAGAGAAGCCCAGGTCCTTGCTGTTTACCCCTCTCTGCTCCAGCCCACAGCCTCAGCTCTTCCAGCGGTTTGGGAATAGCTAACAAATACCCTTGTGGGATGTAGGGGTGGGTAAGCTGAGGCAGAGGGACCCCCGTGCCCCCAACCCAGCTCCTCACCTTGCAGTGTGCACAACCGGCTGGAGAATCCCCCCTGGAACTGGATGTGAAGCTGTGAGATCTTGACAGAGCTGGGGAAATCCAGGGTGACCCATTGGCACGTGCCCTGAGGGCAGGAATGACACCAGGGGCTCTGTCACAGTGGGGACAATGAGGGGTTCACCGTATGCACGGCTCCCGTCCCCCCCCCCTGCACGGCTCCCATCCCACCCTCCAGCTCCCCCATCTTCATCCTCAAACCTGGTCCGAGTTCCAACACGTCTCCTCGCTCGCATCGAACATGTGCTTCTTCCCGAAGTGCTTCACATCCCGGTTGAGCACGGAGCTCACCCTGCAGGGACACACGATGGGGACAGCGTCAGTGCCGGGACACGAGTCCCCTGCAGGGACTCAGAGGTCCCTCCTGGCAGCAGTGGCCGCAGCATCCCGCTGCCCCCCCAAAGGGCCGGGACTCACCGTGTGGCCGTGTCGGAGCAGATCAGGGGCTCCACGGGCATCGCTGCCTGCAGAGAGACAGCGAGGGGTGAAAATGGGGACCCCCGGCAGCACTGGGGACATCCTGAGCAGCACCGGGGAACCCCAGGCAGTGCTGGGGACACTCCAGCAGCACTGGGGATACCCAGCAGCATCACAGGCATCTGGGCAGCACTGGGGACCCCTGAGAAGCAATAGAAACCCACGGGCAGCACTGGGGACCCCCAAGCAACACTGGGGAGCCCTAAGCAGCACTGAGGACCCCCGAGCAACACCAGGGACTCTTCAGTACTTGGGACACTTGAGCAGCACTGGGGACCCCAGGCAGCATTGGGGAACCCCCCTGACACATCACTAGAGACGCCCAGCAGCATTAGAACCATCCGGGCAGCACTGCGGAACCCTTAAGAGCTATGGGGACCCCCGGGACCATCGCAACACCCTCGGACCCCGCTCCAATCGCACCCCGCGCCCATCCCCGTCCCCCCCGGCCGCCCGCTCTCACCGCCCGCCCGGCGCAGGAAGAGGCAGCCCGAGGTGCAGGCGGGGATGCCCACATTCCTCCCTGGCTCACGCCTGGCACGCAGGAGGCTTTGCCAAGGCAGGGACTGTCTGCGCCTGCCCAGCGCCCGCAGCATCCAGCACAACCCCAGGGCCAGGAGACCCTGTCCCCATCCCAGCAGGGACCAATGATGGGGTTTGAAGGTTTCCTCCTCTTCTCCTGCCCCAAATTCCCACTCTTGGCCCAGAGGGGAGCTCGGGGAGCATCCTCCTTCCTGCAGCGCACGCACCCATGAGTCACCCCATGGGCACCCGCACCCAGCAGCTCCCAGCTCTGGGGATTAATCCATGCTGCATTAATAACTGAGGGAGACTGGAGCAGGGCTGGGGGGTAAAGCAGAAGGGTTTGTGGAGGTGGTAACTCTGACTGGGGCTTCCCAGCCTCTCTGCTGCTCCCTTTCTCTAAGGCACTGAGTGGGTTTGGTTCCTTACTGGGTGCTGCTTCTTTCTAGGGTGATGGAGGCCTGATGCTGCCCCGGGTGAACCCCCACTGCTGTGCAGGTAAGTGAGGGGGATCCCACAGAGATGGTCCCATGGTGGCAGGGTTGTGGGATGCAGGTGAAGGGGTGTGAGGAAACCGAAGCATGGAGAGGAGGACTGGCAGCTGCCTGGAGCACTCAGCCTTGCTGGTCCAGCAGCAGCAGAGCTAAGCAGGATAATGAAGCCCTGGGGCTCTGCTCTCTGTCTGTGTGTGGTGCTGGGAGGCCTCATGGCTGCAGGTTGCTCCCGTCTGCCTCCCTTCCTGCAGGGATGGAGGGAGGGACCAGAGCCTTTTGTCCTGGTATTTTCCAGCTCAGCTCCTGACCCAACAGAGCTGCTGCCTGATGTTAACCCCTGCAAAAGTGCAAGCGCCTGGCCTGGAGCAATGTGAAGCTGGGATGCAAACCAGAGCAGTGGCATTTGTATCTGCATCCATGGGCTTCCAGACGGCACCCAGGTCACAGTCATGGTCCACATGGAGGGTAGACATTCCCTTTATCCCCTCAGTTCCCAGAAAGAAACTGGGGAAACAAGCCATGTGCCAGCCTGGAAGTGCCACTGATGAGAAGTGGGCTCGTGTGAGCATCCCTAGGGATGCAAAGCGACTCCCTGGTTTTGCAGCCCTGGAAGCTGGAGCCTGACACCCTGCCAGGCTTCCTATAGGAAATGCTCATGAGGATGGACAGCACAGTGATGGATGGAGGGGCTGGACCCCGCTGCAGCCCAGGAGGGATCCCATAGTGTACCACAGCATTATCCTTGGAGCATCCTGGAGCCTGCACCTGGTGGGATTCATCCTGCAGCCAGCACAGGGAAGTGAGCTCTGCTCATCGATTGTGCAGGAAAGCAGAGGTATTTTTAGCACTGCCCTGACGCTGCTCTGCTTATTCTGCTCCTCCATGCACTTTGCCTCCTCTTTGCTCTGCCCGAGCCATGCTGTGTCCATTCCCCCTCTCAAATCACATCCCCAGCACAATCTGGGCTTGGCTTTCCCTCCAAATACTTGTCCTTAGGCCTTCAAAGGCTTTGCAGCAGTAAATGTGAAGGGCAGATTGCTTATACCTATCATGGCATTGTTTAAACAGTAATAGCTGGACCACTTCATCTGTAAGCATTTAAGCAGGTCCCCAGCACAGATCTCCAACTGACATTTATGAACCATTTGATACAGGCAATGTGCCTGGAGCTGGCCGGGAGAAAACTGTTCCCTTCTCTCTGGGGGATCTTTGTGATTTGCTGCTTCTCTCTCAAACTTGCTTTTAGGTTGCAGCCTTTCAAGGCTTTAAAAGGGGAAACGATACAGGTGGCCCAGCGAGAGGCATCCCATGGATGGATGCGGGACCAGCACAGTGTGGGGAGGGCAACGCAACTTGGGCTGGGAGCCCTCAGGAGGAATGTGGAGCTGAAAGGAGGGGTTTGGAAAAGTGCCTGGGACCAACGGGTCCCAAATCAAGGAAAGCTGGGATGAGCAGGACAGATGCTTTGAGGAAATGCTAGGGGTAACGCTGGTGTCCATGTGGAGATGAGAGGCACAGGATAAAGCAGAGCCGTGTATGGGCTGTGCGAACAGCACGGCCCGTGCCCAGGCAATGATTCCAGGAGGGAAGGAGGATGCGCTTGGGGAGACCCGAGTACCCCTGGCCCCGGTGCCGGCCCCTCTGCGGCTCCATGCGGAGGGGAGCAGGTACTCACTGTCCAGGCAGGGCTCGCAGACGGTCTGGTTGACCCCGCAGGGCTGCACCACCCCTTCGCCCAGGTTGCAGGCTCTGCAGCACTCCCCGCTCGTGGTGTACATCTTGGTGAAGCATTTCTCCTTGGAGCCCCAGGCGGGTCCCTGCCGGAGCAAACAAAGCCAGGAGGTGACCCCTGTGATGGGACCTTCCCTGCAGGGGCAGGCGGAGAAGGGGCCCTCATCCAGGCTTTGGGGGGGATATCCCAAGGGAGGGACAAAGGGAGCTCCCATTCGACACAGAAATGACTTCCCTGTGTGGAACCTGCTCATCTCTGCCCAGCTCTAGAGCCGGAGGGAGCTCAGGAAAGCCCATGCCACCGTATGCAGGTATTTTGGGAAGGGGAATAAGGGCTTTTCTGCATGGTTACAGCACTGTTTGTTCCTCTCTTTAAGGCTGCTTTATCGTCCTGCAGGGCTCAGCCCCTGCCAGCCTGGGGGAAGGCAGGGCACTGCCTACAGCCCCTGCAGCAGTGAAGGGTTTGGAGACCTTGGGTGGCTTTTGCTGCACATAAGGACCAGAACTCAGACCCCACAGTGGGAATGAAGACTTCGAAGGGAGCATCGAGAGCTTCAGTAATGTTACTGTCTAATGGAAGTAAGCGTATCTGCTTCCCAAACCTGTTGTAACATATGGAAGCAATAAATGTGCCATGAGCCGTGGGTCAGAGCCACCCTGCAGATGCCCATTGCAGCCTGGGAAGTGGGATGCATTTACAGGATGCTTGCTCCCCAGAGCCCTTCTTGGCCATGGCTGTGTGGTGCACGAAGCATCTCTGCCTGGGTGCAGGGCTGCCGAGATGCTCGTGGGTGACCCAGCCTCTGCCAGGGCTCCGTTTGCACCCTCTGCTCGCACTGAGGTGTGGTCCAGGCTTGGACCATGACTTTGACATCCAACTAAGCCTGATTTGGGGCGGGGGGAAGAACTGAGCTGGCGCTCGGGGGAGCTCCCCCTCCCCGTGCATCTGGATGCCTCGTCAGCCCTGCACAATGCGGCGTTATGAAGTCGCTGCGCATCATCCGGCAGCATCCGGCCCGGCGGAGACAATGGAGCGCCAATTATAGGCATCTGAATGACAAAGTGCTCCAATTACCCTGCGCTGGAGAGCGTTTGCTCTCCTCCTTGGCGCTGCTTCCCCAGCCCAGCCTGGCAGCCAGCGCTGGCACCGCGCCCCAGCTTTGGCAAAGAAGCAGGGCTCGGTGTGCAGGGGGCTTCCCAGCACCCCCAAATGATACCGGGCCATGGGTTTGGGATGCGGAAGGGGCTGACTCGCAGCAGGTTGGATGCACCCCTCTGATGGGGCCCAGCAGAGCTGCTGGAGCTCCTCCCGCTGCTCCAGCCTCGGCTTGTTTGGGCCGCGGTTTGACCCCCTCTACCCCTCCCCATGGCTGGGGCAGGAGCAGCCGAATGTGCCGGCTATAGATAGAGCTGGGGAAGGCCGGGCCGGCAGCAGCAGCTCTCCCACGCTGCAGGCAGCTGCCGGCAGCTCCATTGCACCCGTGGGGATGGGACCTGGCAGCGCTGCTTCCTCTGTGTGACACCCGGGCCCCCATTAGCTGACCCCAGAGACCCCTGTGGCCGCAGGTCCCCTCCCCATGGCACTGCCAGCGCTTTTCCCACCCCCATGTGCGCTCCTAAATGCTGTAGCAAACACAACTTCCAGCCCCAGGTGCTGCGTCCCCCCCCCCGCTCTGCCTGCGTTTCCCTTTCAGCTCTCCCTCTTGAGCACTGAAAGCCCCATAAAGATTAACACACTCAGAAGAGCGGCACATGGTCTGCATTAGACCGCTGAAATGTGCATGTTATTAACACAACTCCCGTTGACAAAGCCGCAGGTATTAACACCATAAAGCATTTTGACAGCTGGACCAAGGAGGGGGGCACGGATGGAGGGCGCAAGCGACACCTCTGTAAGCTTTTAATTGCTTTTGGAGTCGTGTCGGTGGGTTTGTGTGTCCGAACAAGCGCTGCCGGGTGAGGAGGTGGCCTCGGAGGAAGCGAAGCGAGGTGGGAATTCGGCACCGTTCGCTCCAGAGTCCTGGCACGGAACAGCGCTTCGCAGGGGAGCAGGGAGGGGATGCTCCAGCTGGAGATGGGCCCAGCGGCAAGCCTGGATCCGAACTGCCCCCGAGCCTGGCAGACGGGCTCTGCCTCTCTTGGCTGAAGCTCCCCGCCTGGGAGAGGCCAAACCCCGGCTCCGAGCAAGCCCCAAACTTCGGGCAGCAGAGAAAAGCCACGTCTGAGCCCGGCGGGTCCGGCCAGCCCCGGGCACTGCGAGGGCTCTGCCTCCTCCAGGCAAATGCCGCAGGTAAAGGGCAACGAACACGGGGGTGCCGGGGTTTGGGGCGGCCACAGCTGCGGGTGCGCATCTGGATCTGGAACTGAACCTGCCTGGGTGCGGGCTGAGGGGAGCAGCTGGGCTCCCCCCGTGCACCCCCGGCAGCTGTGATCGGCGGGGGGGGGACACGGACGGATCCAACCCCAAGGCACAGATCCAGCGCCAAGGCAGCGGGTGCTGACCCGGAGAGGGGGCTGCAGAGATCCGGGGGACACCAAAGCCGGGGGCTGCCCGAGTTGGGTCATTCCCTGGGGTGAGATCACTTGAATCCACACGGCTGGGGCAGCTGCTGCCTTTCCTGCCCCGCACCCATCGTCCTTGAGTGTCCCTGAGGAGCTTGGCCAGCCCGGTCCCGTGCCCGTACTGAGGCAGGAGCCTCAAACACCGCTGCTCTCCTCAGACTCTGCACGAAACTGCTACAGCCCCGGCTTTAATATCCTGCCCGGAAGGTGTCCGGCTGCCGAACGAGACCTCTGGGACCCCATCAAATCCTTCCCCAACAAATGCCCTCCCCGGGATACTCGGGTCCATCCCCGTGCGCCCACCCGGCTCCGAGCTCTTTCCTCTCTCCTGGCCCCAGTGCCCTGAAGTTGTGTCCCCGGCACTCGCTGTGCCCATCCCAGGGGCTCGCACCGCGGGAGCAGGAGCTCGCCCTTCACTTTGGGCAGCGAATTTGGAGCTGGGGAAGTCCAGGGGGACTCTGGGGATGTGGGATGGTAGGAGATGAAGGCCCCGGGGAGGTGGGCGGCTTCCCCCCCCCCTTTCCTTGCTGACTGCCTGCGGGCTCTTGTCACCCTTTTTCCCCGTGTGAAAGGGCTGACAGCGCGGTGCAGCGGGACCAGAGGGGCCCGAGCCACCCCTGGGGGCCCCCATCGCCGGCTCACCCCGTCCCCGGGCGCTCTCCCTCCGCACCCAGACGCGCTCCGCCCGTTACCCCCGGGACCCCCTCGCCGCGCTCCCTCCCGGCTCCTCTCCATCCCGGTACATGTGGGACCTGCAGGGACCCCGCATCCCAGCGGACCCCGCCCGCTCCCCCCCGGCCCCGCACTCACCGCCGGCAGCAGCAGCAGCAGCGGCAGCGGCAGCGGCAGCAGGAGCCCGGCCATGGTGACGGGGCCGGTGACCCCCCGAGAGCCGGTGCTTGGCCCGGCTGCCCTCGCTCTGCCGCCCGCTGCCTCGGCGGCAGCCAGAAAAGGGCTGCAAGTCCCTCCCCCTCCTCCTCCTCCTCCTCATCTCCGCCCCTGGAGCATCGCGGAGAGCACCCGAGCCAGCAGCCTCCGCCGCCGGCACACAAAGACCAGACCCCCCCCCCCCAACCCCGCTGCTCTCCCACGAAGTGATTTGGGGGCTCGGCCTCTGTCCAGCCCCTCAATTATTCACGCCCGTCCATCTGCGTCCATGCCCCCTCCCGTGCACTGCCCGCCCAGTGATCCATCTGTCCCCATCCCTGCAGGAAAGCTGGAGAGGGGCTTGGGACAAGGGATGTAGGGCCAGGCCAAGGGGAATGGCTTGAACCTGCCCGAG
>JBCJKH010006707.1:0-10155 GCA_039877255.1 Loriculus beryllinus | reverse complement strand
ACTCTATTACAAGAGCTAAATTGAGAGCCATTTAACACCACCTATTTCACTTTCACTATAAAAAAAAAAAAAAAAAAAAGGAAAAAAAGAGAAAAAAAAAATAAACCAACAACATATTTGGGAGCAACTGCTCCAAGTGCAACCTGCTGTAACCAAGAATGTTGTTTCTATTTTTATAGAAGTTTTATACTGCTCCAGGGTGGAGAATATTTATTACCTAAATTATTTCACTGGAAAAGATTAAAAAAACCAAGGCCAGGGTTTTGTAGAATCCTGAATGTGATTGTTTTACACACATAATGATGTGCATGATTGAAACTACTGATTTTCAGTGGCCTGTTTGCAGCCCAACTGCTAAAGGGGGAAGACGAATGCTGTGAACCAGTGGAGGAGAGCACTGTGCTCTGGGGTCTCTACAGTCACTCTTACCTTCTTTGCACCCTACCCCAATGTACTATCCAAGACTTTTGTCCTGTCTTTCTTTTAACCTGATGCTCTGGCCTTTTTACAAGTCATTTCAGTTGCCCAAAAGTAGATATTTTTAGCTCTGCATCCTATAGTGTGTCCTTAATACTGTAACTTATGGATCAAGCTTGCAATTGTTGCAAATAGGTGCAACTCCTATTGACTTTAGGAGATTGACCAGTTTACGCTGCGGCTTAGTTTGATCAGTGACTCCTCCCAGACATAACCACCTTACGACACCTAACTTGGGCTAGTTCTTGTGCCTTACTGGTATAAGTATTGCCAAAAAGCAAAAAGAAAACAAAAAACCAAACAAATCTATGCAGGTTAAGTTTTAAAAGGTGTGATCCTCAGATGGTTTGAATCAGTGCAGTTCTGCTCTGTTCAGGAGAGCTGCATCAGTTTTCACCAGCTGAAGATGTTGCCCTTTTTGTGTGTTTGTTTCAGATTTCCCTTTCTTGGTGTATCTATGTATATGTTGCCAAAGTTAATAAATGTATTAAGTTTGTGACTTGGGCAGATTTTGTTCTGATAACAGAACTGATAAGATAAAGCCAACATTTCTGTGTCTGTTTGGTGGCTGCCACTGACTCTGGAGACTTAGGCTCTCCTTTACCTTCCAGTCTTAAGTCAGGTTTCTTCCTCACTCATTGGCAAGGAAGTCTGGGATTTTGGGGACTTGGGGCTTTTAAATTTTATTGTATTTTTAGTTCCTAGCATGCTCTCATTCAAGTGCAAATCAAATCAGTGTCAAATGCTTTATATCCTGGGTAGGAGGATAAGGGTTGGGTAAGTTCAGATGAACTGCAGAAGGACTGACTTACGTAGCCACATGGACAAAGTATTCTATATGCTTATAAGCCAAAGAATCTTAATTTTCTACAACAAAAGCTAGTAGGTCTTTTGATGAAATGGAATTCCATATTCCATGTGCCACCACAAAATACTTAATATTTTTAGAAACAAGACAAAAATGGTCTACTTCATGCATTCTATTTTTCTCTCACATTGTTTTTGCTAGATATCCCATAATAAGATACAAGTATTGTGAACAACTGAAGTCTTAGTCTGACGCCACTTAGTATCAAGTACTATAGTAAAGAAAATCAGTCTTCAGTCCCCTCAATAATTAACAGTCCAAAATAGGATTATCTCTTTGTAGCTTATTTTTTTCTTCCAGTAATACAAAACTTGCAGTATTAAAAATGCTTTTCATGACTAATGATTAGTTTTTAATTCTAAACAGAATGAGGATTGGAATTTTTCAAAAGGACCTGACACAGTGATGGTGAATATCACTTTATATTTTAATGGTGAAGCAGTTCGCTACCTGTGGGCACAACTCACTGGAGAAATAGGAGCCTCAGAAAGTTTCTCTCCTGGCAAATATAGCTATAAGGAAAAAGCCTTTAATCTGAATACTGAGGATCACGTAGCAGCATAGATTCTGCTTGCATGCTAGAATTAGTTGAAGTGCTTCTTCTGTTAATGGTTGAGAGTTAGGGAAGAGCAGCCAAGCAGAATGAAATTGTCCCATTTCATTTGGAAATATCTAAAAGCAATTTGGATAAAGCAAATTTCAAATAGAGGGTGCTGCCATGAACATGTAAAATGCTTTGTGAACTTCTTGTTGCAAACATTTAAACACAAGGATGTTTATGTATCCCTGAGCATATCTACCACAAAATATAAACCATGGAAGGGAGAACTATCACAATTGTAAGAATAAACCAAACTGGAATAACTTTCGCCAAGTCGTTAAGTTCTTACCTAGCATCTCATGGCTCTTGCAGGCCAGTCCTTCCTCAGGGCTTTAATGAAACTTTGTCCTTCTCCTCAAAGTTGCTGAGTGAAATAATTGGAAAATCTCTATCAAAAAAACCCAGACAAATCACACAAAGAATTTCTGTGGTATATGCTTAGATGTCACTGGATTTCATGCCTCTTGTTTCTCATGCCTCAGTTTGTGATGAATTTACCTTTCTGGTTTAGGATCCCAGAATGTTCTTTCTCTCTTGCACAGCTCACAAGCTGAGGGGAGGAAACAAAGGTATTTATAACACTTAATAGAACAATTATTTTATTTATAAACTTGTCAAGAAAGCTTCAGAAAACACGTTTTTTTTCTATTCAGCAAACTGGCAACAGTGACTGTAGAGCTTCTCAGAGCCCAGAATCCCCTCCTCATGAAGTCAGGGAGCTGGGAACAGAAAATCCCTTGTGTAGGTCTAATGGTATGAAAAGTGCTCAGCTAGGACAAGTCTTAACTTGCAGTCAAGTCTTAAGGAATTCTTCTCTAATATGTGGAGGGTTTGTCTTGTATAACTATTTTTCCCCCTCCCCCTTGTTCCAAATCACCCACCCCAGTTTCATGGGCTCCTAGTGAATGAGAAGGGACTGTAGCTGAAGGAAAGAACATGATTTCCTGGGCTACCACTGTCTAAGAACTTCCCATGTTAGGGTGCAGGAAAAGTCTCAGCCGTCAAACCACCTGTGAATCCCTTATGTCCTCTGTCTTGTCTCTCATGGTCTTAGTCTCTATGGGCAAATGTTAGCCCTGGAGTCATATTGTTTGGAGTTGGTCTCCTGGGGAGGGAGCTTGCTCTGTTCTCCTCCTAAACAGAGCTAGTGCAGACACTGGGCACAGGGCAAGGTGAATGCATGCTAACCAATGTGCCACTGGGCTGTGGAAAGCCCCCCAGAATGGGTGTTGAGAGGGAAATCCAGGCCTCTGCTTTGATTTGATTTCTGGCAGTTTGATGTTTACTTGGTGTCCTTCATGTACTTCGACTTTTACTTGTCCATCGTTGGCATGTGCTGCCCTTCCCTGTCAACTCCCTTCCCCAGGAGATCTCATTGTACAGTGCCCATTCTTGTTCTCTCTCTCCGTGTTTGGATGTACTGCTCTGTGTAACTCAGTGGGTCTCCCTCTTTCTGGTTTGTTTTTTTTTCTAGATTCCTGCCGTTTGTTCATCGTTGTGCCTAAAGCATGTCGATGTGGCGTTCAAGTACATCGTCCAAATCCTTGTCTCTTCAGCTTCTCTGATGCTTGAACTCTCACCTTTGACCTTGTGTTCACCTTTGACGCTGATGTGTATTTTTATTACGTTTGTTTCTTTCTTTTTATTTTCTTTTGGTTGGGTTTTGTTTTATTTCCGTGCTGCCAAATCGGTTTTGCTAGAAAGACTGCTGCAGGGGAATATTTAAACTTGCATTTGAATATAAAAGAATTTCTATTTTTCTAGACCTTCGTAAGATAACCACTTGATTTTGTGAATCTGATTCTTTGTAATTGTCTTCAGAGCAGCCTTGCTAGCATACCTTGTGAGTATTTGTATTTCTGTGAACATACAGCCAATCACTTTCAAGGCTTAGGGTTGGTTTTTTTTTCCTGTGTGCTTTAGTTGAGAAAACCACAAAACAACACAGTTTCGAAGAGAAGGTCAATTCTATGGTGTGACTCAATCTTTCAGGAGACTTCCTAGTCACATTTTGCTGATCTGGTTTCTGGACTTGAGGAGACAGCATGTGTTTTTATGAGTTCAGACTTGTGACTTGAGTGGCATCAGCAGAAAACACTTGAACTACATTTTTCTTCTGATTGTAGCTACTTTTTTTTGCCCTGATTTATTGATTTTTTTAATTATTATTTTTATTTTTTCCCCTGCTTCCCTGTGTGATTATCAGTCTGCAGTGAAAAATTGATCAAAGTTGATGTTGTATTTTGTTAAGCTCCAGCATGCTTGGGTTTCTTTTTTTGTAACTACAATCTCCTCAGCAAAATGTGATGTTTCTGTTGTAATCTTTCAAACTAAGATAGTGCCCAGAAATGTTTTGCATGTTTCCTGCTGTTTCCTTCACACCCTCGTATATATCACCTTCACCTCTCTGTTTTCTATAGTTTGTGCAAAAACTGAGCAATTTAATGGGTTTCAAAGGTATCCTTTAAATTGGTGTTTTTGGTAATGACAATTATCTGATCAGAAGCCACCTGAGGGCATCTACCTGTGCACTTAGACTGTCTGCCTGGCAGAGCACCTGGACCTTGCTCCATCTCCAGTGCTGTCAGAGGCACCCAGGGGGCTTGGCTGTAGTGTTCCTGTACTGGAAGTTTTGGTGGAAGGAGATGGCTGGGGAGCAGGAAGGTGAAGAACTTCACAGTGTTTCTGTTTCCAAAGTTATCTGAAGCTAGGGCTCCTTTGAAACAGCTTTTGTATCATTTAGGGCACGTTAGTGTCAAATCCAGCCCCAGTTTAATACTATCAGTCAGACCTTGATGGCAGGATCCTGGTAAGGAGGATCTGAGTCAGCTCTCGAAATAAAGTGATGGAAATACCCCAGAGAAAGCATTTGTAAACCTGGTCCCACAACTGCTGGCTCTTTTCCCAAGCGACAAGCACAATACAACAGCTTCTGCAGCTGTTACCTGAACAGGGTACCATCCCCAGCTCTCTTCTCAAGGGCCTTAGCTGGGGAATCTCTCCGGAGATTTTTTACTTTTTGTTTAGTTTTTAATTGGGTAATGAGCAAAGCAGTTTTGTTTCTGGCTCGCAGGATGAACTAAAACAGGTTACTGCTTTCTGGGTAGGCGGCTTTCCCCTACCCTCCGTACCATCTGCGCAGGTAGAAACTGGGATGTAGCTTCTAGATGGAGAACATGTACTGTGATGAAGTTTCAGTCAGAAGGAGAAGCAAGCTTGTGTATGTATCTTTAACAGTAGAAAATAATGTGAAATGAAATCCCAGGAGAAAGGGTTTTACTGAGAAAATAAATCGTGTTTGATTGGATGGAAATCTCACTTTTGTCCAGTGTTTGGGAGAATGCAAAGATGCGAAAGGATTTCAAGTCTTACTCCTGAGTTGGCTGAGGCTATCCAGAGTCTAGCCAGGATATCCAGGTCTAGCCAGATACTGGCTAGACTTGTGGAGACAGTCCTTAATCTGCTTATAGGACAGACCACGTTTGGATATGGTACATATACCTGGGAGTAAAGTGTGAGGCTGGATGAAAAAAGGATAGAGTCTTGTTTATTTGGGAGGTAGGGTTTGGGCTGGCTGCTGTTAGTCCCACAGTCTGAATGCACAGGGCTGTGTGTCTGTGGGGGGCACTGGTACCCTACAGTGTATTGAGGAACTGCCAATACGTTTCTGTACATGAGCATTTGGTTCCATAAGGAACTTTGGAGAAACCTGTGGAAAAAACTATCTGAAGAAAACCAAAATGCCAAACGTTGGATGTTTCTTTCCTTTCTTCTTTCCTTTTCTTCCTTTGGTTGTTTTAATTGTTCTGTGGTGGTTTTAATGGATTTGAGACAGTGGAGCAGCAGCTGCCTTTCTGATTTTTAGCTGCTTTTTGTGAATAATTTAAAAAGAAAATTTACATTTTGGAGACAAACCTGTGGGCTTTTTTATTGGTACAAACATTGTATTTAACACTAGGGGTTTTGTACAGTTTTTTGCCTTTTCTACTAGAAAACAATGTAAAGTGATTCACAATGTGACGAGAAAAACAAATTGCCACTATGACCAAATGTAGAGTCTGTTCTGCAGTAATGGGATTTAATCAACTCGAAGTCGTGGTTCAGTCGTAGAAATGCTTTTCTTTACCTTGTTTTGAGCTGTTCTTTTTTTTTTTTTTTTTCTTGTTTTGATTTGCAAAACAAAAATTGTCTTTTTTTTGTGTGAAATTGTGTTGTACTCTGTAGAGAATTACAGATTTTACTTTAATGGTTTAAAACGCAGAGGAGCACGTGTTGCTTTTCTGATCCGATGGCAGAGTTTGTGTAGTGGATTTTAAGATGAAAAGATTTGTTACAAGTTTGGAACGAGCGAGTATGTGTTAAAGGAATTTCCTTCCTTTTGTGTGTGTGTGTATTTTCTTTTTTTTTAGCTCTTTTTTTTTTTTTTTGTCCCAAAGGGCAACTTAAAGCTGTTTTAATTGCACAGACACACCGACAACAAGTCATTTTGTATATGCCAAGTGTGGTACCTTCCTTTGTTTATTTGCTATTAAACTGTTTGAGAAGAGTCCTTGTGTGTTGTATTTGTGTCTCAAACTTGAGGTTCTTTCTGGGTGGGAAGATGAGGAGAGAGATGAGGGAATCTTCCATTTACTTAGCTGTGAGCTTCATGGTCCAGTACCACTTGTTCTGGATGTACAGTATAGCCCTGGATGTAGATGAGCTACTTTGAGTAGAAATGGGAAAGGTTTTGGGGTTGTATAGCCTCCATTTTGTAAGATTTGGCACTGTGTAGCCACTTGCCTGGCCGTGCACTGTGCTTCATGGTGTTCCAGGGGCTAGATAACTTCAGTGTAACACCAGACTTCAGCTATATAGAGACAGCACATGTGCATGGCGGTGTGTGGGATTAGACAGGCACCAGCTCCTATGAGCCCCATACCCACCACTGCCTCCTTACCCCTCCGGAACACTTCCAAGGTTGCTGAACCTTTCCTGGTTCTGCCTCAGTGCTCCGAGTCCTGGAAATACTATACAGGGAAACCAGTGGGTTGGGATTATCTCCTAGCTCAGGTTTTGTGGTAAGGAGAAGTTTACTGCTTTGCTTTTAGAACTATGATATGTTAATCATGTGAAATAAATAGTAAACAAGTATTTGGTGTAGGCAAAGTATAGTCCTTTTAGAAACTTGTCACGAGTTTAACATGAATATTGCCTCTCTCGGAAGGAAAGTACCACAATGGCCATGACTCTGCCACATTTCTGAAAGATCAAATTCAGCAATGTTCCTCCTTCCTTCTCCTGTCTTGCATCTCAGAGACTGCAAGCGCTTTCAGGGCAGCTATGTTTCTCCTCTGTGTCCTTTTCCTCTGTTATGTGGCATACTCGGTTCCACCCCATTACTTCCTACATGATTGTAAATCTGAGACACTTGCAAGCATCGGGATTCAGCGCTGCATTCCTGTCCCTGCAGTGCACCAATTGCGATGAGAGGCGCTGAGCCATCTGTTGCAGAGTGTGCTGGGATCCCTGCAGTTAATTTGCAGCTGTTGAGAAGGGAGGCTGGGGAGATTTCAGCTCAGATACATCTGAGGTGAAGGATGGAGACAAACAATTGAGTCAGAAAAAGGCGTTGTTTAGGCAGGATGGAAGATTCTTGCTTATGCAAGAAGTCGGCAAGACTTACTTTACAGAAGGCTGTCAGTTGTACCTTACAGAACTGACACTAGAGCCCTGTGGGTAGATGTATCAAGAGCCAGTGTGTTTATCTCTGATAAGAGTCTGCATTTCACGAGTTATATTTGTCAACATCAGTAGGAAAGACACAGACCTGTAGATTAAATCCTGATGTTGAATGTTTTAGAAGTAGATTTTCCTCTCACATCCACCTCCACCTTTCACTACTTGTTTTGACTCCAGTCTCCAATCTTCCTGACTTTACCAGCCATGTTCTGCTGTCTTCATATGGCCAGGAGTCACCAGGATACATTATGAAGACCAATGGGGAGGAAGACAAGCAGCTCAATGTGGTCACTCTGAAGAAGTGACTGCATGATTAGCTACACTGCGTGCATAGCTCCACTGCATGACAGGTGAGATTCCCTAACTTGGTGTTTCCATGTACCTTCCAGGCTTACTTATTTGCAGATCCTGAGAAGAAACTGTGGACCATTTACCGTAGAACTGCACCTCAGTCTTGCACAAACTAGAGCCACAAACTGATGATCACTGCCATTACTCTCTCGAAGCAGCACAGGTAGTCAGTGTCTTGGTGATTCTACCCATTTACCCCTCCTTATTTAGGCAGCTTCACTGGGCTTGGGGTGGGATGTTCCATATCAAGAGTTTATTTCTAGTTTCTGAAAATGACCAATATGAGCTTGATGGACCTCAATCTTACTTTACTAGGGTAAATTTTTATCTCAGTAGGTGAGTTGTGAGTTGATTCTTAAGACTCTAAGCATGGTTTCATAGGAGAACTCAAGAAGAATGTGATCAACCAAATGCAGGATAGATGGATTATTCCCCTCCTGTTACATGGGATTTGTCAGACTGCAAGGCATAGTTTTCTCACTTTGCCTTCTCTCCGTGCAGTCTAACAGTGAATATTGAGGGAAGTGCTTTGGTGAAGTGGTCCAAACACATCAGGATGAGTTTGAGGTACAGGCAGGTTACTTGTGGAAGGTCAATTTAGAAAGTAGTCTGTCCTGCAGACATGATGTCATTTCTGGTTTTCCCTTCCTTGAGTCCTGGATTGATTCTTCTATGTAGCAGACTCCAGTGTTTGCTGTGCCTGGCCTCTTCTCCAGTCCTGAAAGGTGATGGCCTCACCATTTTCAGTGCTTTTCATGGGGATCAGTGTTCTCCATCTTGTGTCCATCATCCCACCCCCCCTCACAGAGAAACACTAAGAATTACTGCATGGAGGAGAGACTTAAAATTCTGAATTGGACCTTTATGGAAGCCCTAAACCCTATAAAGTATCTTGATAATAACTTAAACAGTGCTGCAGACGTGATTTTGCACAGTGACCAGCTGTGCCTCAGCACTCTTGTGGGATTTTCCCACAGTTCCTACTTCCAAAGTCTGAGAGTACATGGAGTGTATTGGAACATCATCTGGCACATCACTGCTCTGAAGAAACAATGCTAAACTTAGTAATGCAAATGTCATAGGGTATGTAAACTCCCAAAAGAGAATCAGTCTTGACTGGAGCAAGACTCTTCTACCATTTAAAGTGTTTTGTTTCTAAAGCTTTTTCTAAGGATGTTTTGGATACAGGTATGGATGGCATCTCATAAGATCCTTAAGATCATGATGATGATATAAAGCCTTTGGGCAGACTGGTTTCTTACTTTGTGTGTGTCCTGCTGTCCTCAGGGACATTACCTCAGGAAGTCTTCCTTGGGTTTGTGCTTCCTTAGGCAGCCATGATGTGGTGGCCTGTGGGATGACGCTGTTGGTATTTACCTTTGCTTATGGAAGAACCACCATTAAATTCACATAGAAGCAGGGAGGCAGCTGGAGACATCCCTGCATGTGGGTCTGTCATGAAATCCCTGATTTGACATTTCTTTTCTTTGGCCTGTAAAACAATCCCAAAACACATGTCTGGGACTTCTGTATCTGAAAAACATGAGACTTCCCTGAGGCATCCCCCCCTGCCCTTCAAGTTTGGTATCCATAGATAATCAAGACCAGGCCCATTAAATACAGCACATCGATGGCTGTATGAAACTGGACTCCTAGAGGAACCAGTCTACATGGGTTTTTTTTTACTCTTTCAAAGGTGTGTAGGAGAGTTAAAACTATCTCTAATTGGGCAAACAATTCTCATATACAATCAGAAGGTGCAGAAATCTGTTGCTTTGGATCATTAGAGTCATTTTGGTCATTAGACTCATGAGAGTCCAGAAGAAGGCCATGAAGTTGCTCTGAAGGTTGGAGTACGTCTCCTAAGGAGACAGGCTGAAAGCTGGGCTTGTTCAGCCTGGAGAAGTCTTTAGGAAGACTTTACAGAGGTTCCCAGTGCCTAAAGGGACTACAAGAAATCTGGAGAGGGGCTTTAGGGACAGGACAAGGGGGAATGGCTTTAACCTGACAAAAGGGAGATTAAATTTTAGGAAAGAATTCCTCACCATGAGGGTGCCGAAGCGCTGGCACAGGGTGCCCAGAGAAGCTGTGGCTGCCCCATCCCTGGCAGTGCTCAAGGCCAGGTTGGACACAGGGG